>JAIPRL010011349.1:0-13727 GCA_025469235.1 Pemphigus obesinymphae
CTAACGGCTGGAACAGTTAAATACACAAAAACAAAGTGCACGGAAAAAATTACCTGTGAAACTTGATACTTTGGCCGGATTTGGTATTGCAGCCTTGGACACAACACTTATTTACCATTGTAGAAATTACAAAAAAAAATGAAGTATTAACCACGATTTAAGATTTGGTTTTTTAAATAATTTATAATATAATATAATAAAATAAATTAATAAAACGGATAATTAATCGTGGTGTTAACAAAGTGGTTATTCGCGGCGTAGATTAGATGGCGCTATGCCGGTCAGTAATACAACTGTACAACTTCATTGTATCATCATTTCTTTTATTTGGTGGTTTGGCACACTGTGTTAGCCCAAACTATGTTTTTTCTCTCTCACTCTATATGATCCCCGGACTTCTCTCTCTATGCGCGGTCCATTAGTTTATATGTCTATGATATTAACTATACTCATACTACTGGGTGTCATGTTTAATATCAACAATATACTATGTACACAACTTAAAATTATTAATTGTTATACAATATTTAGTTTAGACATTTTGAAGAATTGCCAATCTAGTAAGTACTTTTCTTTTATTAGTATAAATCATATTATTATTAATTTTTTTTGTTTTGTGAAAACTTTGAATTCTAAAATAACATAACGATATTGTTTTAATTAATAATGTTTTGTGATTTTCATTAGAGTCAAAAATATGATTATCTAAGTTGGGGAAAATAGACAAATTAGAAAGTCTTCCAAATACAGCTGTTGCCAAGTAAAAGGAAATGAAGTGTTAGAAAAATCGTTGGACATAATGTCACCTATGAGTTGAAAAACCCTGCGCCTGAATGTTTTGAGTTGTTGGTCGGTCAAGGGCTCCAATTCCGGGACTAAACTGTCAAGAAACGATTTTATCGCTGCAGTTCTTGTATATAAAATCTGCTTTAATGAGTAGTCGATGAAATATTCAAGTATTTAACTGAAAAATATTTGTCCTTGAAAGATTTGTTTAGTTTAGTACTGAAAAAATATACTAGGAAGACTCCAGCCCGCAAAATCCCCCCACTTAAGAAACCTAGTTTCAAATCTGACCGCACAACTACCACCCGCCTGCCATGTTGTTGCCAGTCCATATAATCTTAGTTCTTGATGGTGACATAAGATAATAATTTAAAAAAAAAACACTACTTTTGGACTACCTAAATTGATTTAGTATAGTGGCTTGTAATATATTCCTTTTTTCAGTCATTTATGAAAAAATTAATTTTTTGGAAATTAATGCAAACATTAAAATTTACAAAAATTTGTCATTTTACATTCTACTAGGTACTAAATATATATTTATATAATATATATATATTGTGCTAAATTATTATTAATCTTCTAAATAAATAATGTTTATAGTACACTCAGAGAAAAGCGTCTTATTATTAAGGAAAAATAGCTATAAATTTAATGAAAAACTGGTATGATTTTGAGCCTATGAAGTGTTTTCATACAAATATGAACATTAATTTCAAACATGAACATTTTTCTTCATTAAAACTATGCCGTGTATTATATTTTTAATTACGTTTTTACTTAAATTCATTATAACAATTTCCTATTTATGAAGAAAATTTACCTGATAAGTAATTAAAATATACATAAACTGAAGAAATTGAGTTCTTTTAAAACAATATTGTTTTAATTAATAATGTTTAGTGATTTTTATTAGAGTCAAAAATATGATTATCGAGGTTGGGGAAAAAAGACATTAGAAAGTCTTCCAAATACAGCTGTTTCCAAGTTTTTAGCGAAATCTTGATAATCAATTTAAAAAATTCATCCATTGTCATGCGATAATTCAGTCATATTGCAGATTGAAATTACATCTTTAGATGGAGAAATAAGTCCTCGATTTTTTTGAATTATCAAACGTAATCGATTGTCTTCTATATTGCCATTCTACATTGCTGCTATACAATCCATACATGTAATACGCTTTCTCACCTATTTATTGTATATGAAATATGTGAGTATTTGCAATTAACATTGAAAAAATATGGTATTTATAGTTATTTTAACAAACACGTAGCCAAAGGAAGGGAGCTGTGTCTCCTAAGAAAAGGCAGTGGCTCCGAGTTGGCTCCTCAGATATGAAAATTATTATTAGTATCAACAACATTCGTAAGTCGACCATTTGAGATAATACACCTAATAAATATTAATAAAATAATTTGAAGATTTTTTCTTATATACCTACCTATCTACATAATATTATTTTGAGTAATATTTCTGAACTAGGTATATCAATATTATTTTTCAAAGTATGAAAGAGGTTTAAAAATTGTGGAGTGAAGCAACAAAACATGTTTTGGGAACTAAAAAAATTATTTTTAATAAAAAAGGGGCCAAAAAATGAAAAAAAATCCTGGCTACATACTTGTATCCCAACTACATCCAGACAATTTGTCACGTCCAATAAGTTATATTGCTTTTGATGGGTAGTCAAGATACCTCATAAATACGAAAATCTTACCAACCTTACAACATATCCAGCAACTAAACCAATTGCATTTTCAAAGAATTCACTGAATACAAAATAGTTTGGATGCATTTCTAGCTCCACATTTTCTTCATTCTGAATTGCCAATTGTGGAGTATGTTCAAATGTTGTTGATGGTATCATGTCAAGTAAATCTTCATTATGGTCTATATCATAAAAATTGTCATCTTCTGATGATACAGCTTCATCAAATCGCCTTTGTTTGGCCATGTATAAGGTGTCATCAGAATTTGGAGTTGTATTACAATATCGCTTAATTGTAGTACGGGTTGTAAATAAAATGTCTGTTTTATCCATGGCTTCTATATTTCCAGCAGATGTTCTGACCTGATGGTGTACCAACATTTTTTTAAAAGAAGCACGGAAAGGACGAGCAGTTGGATTCATACACCATCCACCTCTTGCTCTAACCGCATTTAAAAAGAGTTCAATGTGGTTGTGATTGTTTATATATAAGTAAATAATTGAAGGGTTCATTCTTAACAATAACTTCATTGAATACTTCAACTATACTTATAGATGATATAATTATACCAAGAAAACCAATTTTTTTGGGATAATCGATCATCAAACCTTGTCCACCAGCCCAGGACAATTGTTTTATATAGGCTATTGTTTTCTTAACGCTGTTTGCCATTTACGTTTATTTTTGTCATTTTTAATGGTTTTTTATAACCACGGCAATGAGGATTTCTCGAATTCAGAATGTCAAACCAACGGTCTATTATTCGAATGAATTCTGTTTTAGCTTCACTATCCTCAAATTCTTTTATTTTGAGATTTTTACAAAAATCTATGACATCAGCAACACTTGAGCTATTGAGTGTTTGTGCTGCTATATTCACCTTCATTGGTTGGTCTCTAAAATTTAAATATGTTTTTTTTAATTTATTTCCTGCGAATAGACCTTCTATTTCTTGTAAATTTACAAGTTTTTCTATGAAGGTTCAATCAATTTTTTTATTTCGTCCATTATACAACACTTTCATTGAACTTCATGAATTTCGTATTAATTTAAGCACATGACATGGATCTAAAATACAATGCACTGATTTATATGTAGTTGACGGATGCGGAAAATTTGTTTTTAAATTGTTTGGCCATATTTATATAATCTGGTGGTCCGTCAAATGTTATGGAAGGCACTTGTATAATTAAAGATAGAGTCATAATGTACTTTACGTTGAATACATAGTATATATCAATTATATTACTTACCTATTGTATAAAGACGTGTTAATGTTTCTTGAATAATATTGGCTGTTTCTGTTGCATTTAATCCTTTATGAAAATAATATCCTGCTGGTACCTTCCATTGAGAGTCAAGAGCAACAACAAGAACTAGAACTTGTGTTGCTGCTTTCATTGCAAGTTCAAACGAATTAGAATACTTACCAATACTACTGAAACCATGACAATATTTTCCATCCCATTCTATTTGTTTTTTAATGTGCTAACATCTAACATCAGTGAACAGTATAAAGGCTTTCCCTTAGCCTTATATTCAACCGATTTGGTATTTAATGTCTTAAATGATTCTTCCGTAAAACCTTCTGTTACCTTGACTTTGTGGTACCAAGATCTGATGGTGGAAGGATGAGGTTAACTGTTATTAAATTTTTTCCGTATATAATTGTAAGCCTTTGGAGAGTAAAAATTTAAGGTTAGTCCAAATGTTCTCATTTCCGGTGTAAACTTTCATTTACCACCCTTCTTAAACCGTTTCAGTACTTCAGAAAAAGCACTAGGGAAAGCATTTTCCAAATAAATTGTCGTTTTTTTATGAAGTCCATATTTAATCCTCAGATCTCTTAAGAGGACGCCACGCCGAAGATAGTACGTATACAATGTTCAAGAGATGGCGTTTGAGCCGAATCCGCGGCGTTCCCCCAACAAAATATTTAATCGTCGCCGGACTGCCAGAGTCGCAAGGCAGTCGGCTTATACAGTATCTTTTGCTGACTACAGGCACTTGATTTCTATCAGAGCATCGTCTCCAATCTATATAATCCATCTATAAATCGTATTTAAGTTTTTAATATAAAAAATTACAGTACACGTTTATTTATTATTTTAACAGGACTAGCAGCCAAGTATGGATATTCTTTGTTAATAAATAAACCACATTTTTGTACTGTTAACCCACATAAATTTTCGAAATAGCTTTTTGCAGAAGGTTCTACTTCAATTCCATAAGTCATATATTTGCATTTTATAGTGGGTTTGTATAGCAAACTATGAACTTTATTTTTACAACTGGTGCTATCTCGCATTTTACATATTTCTCCAAATTTTGATGCCGTTAACCGTTTTTGGCGCTCTTTCATCCATGTATTGCTATAACTTTGTTCTCTAGTATCTTTTTCGATTTCTTTGTAATTTACTGCATTCAATTTTTCTAAAAATTCTGTTTTTTTTTTTTATATTAATTCTACTGTATTTAAAATTAGGTGGTCATCCAAAGGCTCGGCCAAGCCATAATCTTTATGAGGTGCACACGATCTTGATTTTGGGTTTCTTCGTAGAATTGCAGCGTCAAAAAGATTTTGTCTCCTCATATTGGTGTTTCTTCTTATTCGAGAAATATTGGTTGAATATTTCTTTGCAAATTTTCCTATTATAAAATGCATAAAAAAAAATTAAATATAATACCTATAAATGATGTATTAATATTAAAGGTAGGTTGAACCGTTCAAATTTTGAAAAATCGGACCGGGCTCGAAAGTTCGGTTTGTATGTGTTCAACACACATTTTAAGTTCGACCTGCCTTTAATTAATATGAATATAATTATATAATATAATATAATTATTTTTCTAGTTATCTGGACTAAGAGTAATCATATTTTTCTGAACTGAACGTATATAATTCTTAGAATTATACGCAACAACGGCTGCTTCAATAGTTATTACTTTCAGTGAAATTAATCCGTTTTCCTCCAACTTGTTTATTAATTAAACTATTAAAATGTTCACAAGGATTTTTGTCAACATTTTCAATTAAACTTAATTACACAAACATTATCAGGGCTATTTATGGACATAATATAATTATTAATTTTTGCCTTTTTGAATTGTCTATTTTTTATATCACATGTCATAGTAGTTGGACCATCAAAATGACTATCTGAAAATTCATCCTGTACTCTCAGTATAGGTGGATTAACAATAGATTTTTCACTATATCTTCAATGAATTTGTTGTATAGGTGGATCTGATTTTCTTAATTGCATCTTAAGAATTCTAAGGCAGTTTTCAAATTGAAAAGCTCTAAAACTGTCCACGAGGCCCAGTAATTTAACATCATTGACCAGATGTAACAAGCCATGAACATTATGTAGGACATATTGTTTACGATATAAAACTTTAAAAGTGTCATCAAAATGTTTCAATAGCTCCTGTGCATAATCTGAATAAACTACAAGAAGAACTTCACTACTAAGAATTCTTAATGGAATATGAAGGGTCATTACATGGGAATATACTTGTGGATGTAAAACATTAAACAAGACAATGGGGCCAGTATATAGTAACAACTGATGCAATTCTGTTGCTTTCCATCTCTTTAAAAAATCAATGCTTCTAGGACGCCTAGCAAAATCTTTTGTAACGAAACTCATGACAGCTAACAAAAAATTAGTTAATAAAGTTATTTTATTATTTGAAAGACAAACAACTTTTGAATTAGGTTTTCCACTTAACCATAAACTCGTGATCTTCTTCATTACCCCAATGCATACCATATGCATATATTCAAGAGGTATTTGAGAAATAAGTTTAAAATTAGGAATTTTATTTAAAAGTGGTATTCCAAATTGGTAATCGTCATATTCTTGGTTAATAAATCCATTATCAGTCCTTAAAATGTTATTTTTGACAACTGGAAAGCATATGCGACCTATCAAGTATTCTCCTTTTTGACAACACTTTGTACAGCTATTGTAACCAGTGTGTCCCTTGGTTTTAGTTATAACACTTTTTGCTGGTGCATCAAAAATTACACAATGTAACAATACCTTATATAATATTTGTTCAAATATAAAACCAGTATTAATCAATTTAATGATTTCCTCAACAAAATCATGTAAAAATTCGTTGGAATCCTTTGGTATGGAATGGCCATGGTATACTCCAATCACAAACACCTTAGAACTACGCAAAATACAACTCATTATTGGCTATAATTGACTATTGCTACTGTCTGTTAGAGGTAAACCATCAGTTGAAAATTTTAAATTAATAGTTCCATTTTTTAATTCTTTTGACTTATTTATTTCGGATTGCAATATTTCTGTTAACCCAGATGCAATACCAAAATGTCTATAAATTTTAGGCTCAACAATTCGTACTTTAGTATTTCTTGGGGTTTTAGCAATGTTCTTGCACATTTTGGAAGAGTTTGGTGACTAATATACTTATTTAAAATAACAAGTATTGCATCAACTGCATTATGCTTTATTTTAAACTCTACTGCCCAATTAGCTACTTCATCCTTTAACTGTAGAGGTGTGTTACTACAACTATCTTCACTATAACTAAAATTACCAGATAATTCATTCCCATGAATATTAACTGAAGCATTTTCGGATTCGGAGTCAGATTCAAAACATACACCTGAATTATCACTAAATAATTCATCAGAACATGATTCATTTGAATGAATAGAATTAAATTCAACCGATTGAAATTGTATAATTTCAACGTTATCATCATTGGGGGTAACTGCTATAGTTGAATAGTGAGCCAAGTCGTCTTTAATCTCATTTGCTACTCTACGTCTGAAGGATCTAGGTGTTAAAGTGCTTAAACTTTTAGTTTTTCGTTTCCCTGACATGGTATTTTGTAAATACTAGAATACAATTAATAAAATAAATAATAGATAAATATAATAGTCAATATTATAAATAAATAATAATATAATACATATTTATCACTTGCCATTAATTCTCTAATCATCAATGAATGATTAAATGAAAAAAAAATCATAATGAAAGAGGGATTTCCAATAGCCTTTGCATTAATGAGCAGAAACACCGAAAGAGTATATGTAGCTCTTTTTCAAAAATGAAATGTATTGAGTCTTCATGGAATCCTGAAGTTATGATCGTTGATTTTCAATATGAAGTGATGGCTGCTATTAGATTACCTAATGTACATATACAGGGTTGTTGATTCCATAGTTGTCAAACAATTTGGAGGAAAGTTGGAAATTTGGGTATGTTAATAAATATTTGTATATTTAAATTTATTATATATTAAATGCACTTGTTCATATTGATAATTGTATAACTGATTTATGTAAAATGCATAAAAACATTTACAATATTGGGCATATGATGGCATTATTATTGTTGGCGCACAATATTATAATAGAGGGTTTTCAGGCTATTAAAGCCCTTTATACAGTTGAAATAAAACAATACCTTACAGACGAGGAACAAAATAAAATAAATACTTTATATGAGTATTATATATTAACATGGATATTAGGTAAAGATTTATATTTTTGATATATAAAATACTACATTAATAATATTAACAATTTCAATAATGAAAATGTTTAAAACTTTTAAATAGGACCAAATTCAAAAATATTATTTATGAGTGTGTTTGGAGAACTATTGTTCTCGGAGTAAGCTATTAAAACGGAGTATTGGCCCAAAATCCAAATCCATAATCATGGGAATTTTTAATATTTCAAATGTACACTAGTTACACTATTTAATATTAATTAGGTTATTTTTATAAAATATTAAAACACATTAATAACTATATTATAACAAATAGGTAATTGTATATTGATCATAATAAATTTTCATAGAAATACATATATATACAAATTTCATAGATGGATTAATGAGATTTGTCAATGGAGTGTTGGCCGATTATCGAAGCACCATTGATGGCATTCCAGTACGAGAACCACAACGAAGAGTTAGCAACAACCACATTGTAAATTCATCATCTTGTATAGCGGGACCACAGAGCAAAACATCGTTTAATGTAAGATCATTAGATCTTTTAGCCGATGTGTTTTACGGAAACCAAGATTTCATCCACGATGTTACGCTGCTCAACGCTGAGTTGGTTGTACATTTGGCGGCCTTTCTCGGCTTCATCGTGGTAGTTTGCAGATGCGCCGATAGTTCGTGTACAATACTAACTTGGTTAGAAAAAATGAAAGATAGTACCACTGTTTTTACGTCGGCAAGTTGGTGTGCGTAGTAGGCAAAGTGGTGTCCATAGTGACGGTGTGGTGTGCATAGTGACGGCCGTGCGCATTAGAGTGAGCCAATCTCGCCAATCTCGTCGACGCTATTTTACAGCCCTTATTCGCACTATTTGATTCTTTTGAGTAGATTTTATTTAAGCCTCAAGCAATATTACGCAAATTTAATGAGATGTGGGCCCCCTGGGTGTTCGGACGAATCTAAAAATGTGCCTTTCATGATGTTTGGGTGGGACAGTTCCTTAAAATCGGTATTCATCCACTCGGGATCCTTAGCGAAATAATATATGAAGGATATTACATTCAGTTATATCGTCGATTGAAGAAAAATGTGTTATAAGGCCGTACTACCGCTGTGCCATCTGCCAGTGTGAAGTATCAGATACTACCTGATACTAGTTGCCTAGTTAATTGCCAACAATTTTATATTATATGAATTAACTTCTTATTATATACATAAAAAAATTTTTTATTACTTTTATACATACTTCTCAATTTTTATTATAATGTTTATACATATTTCGTTTATTATTATTAATTTTATCATTTTGAACTTAAAAGATACATTTTATAAGACAATAGTGAGGCATAGTTCACGTAGCTCATCATAGTTTTTGTCTTTTTAAATTGTACTATTGAACGATAATATTTAATTATCACATTACATATTTTATAGCTTTTATCTGCCTCTAAATTGTATTACAGTAAATCCTCGTTAAGACGCTCCCTCTTAATACGTGAATTTTTTCCGGTCCCTATAGTACATGTAGGTCATTTAACATAGAAAAAACCCACTTGATACGTCGACAAAAATTTTGTTGAAACGTTTATCTTATCGATTACCTATTAATGTTATCGATTAATAAAGATAATTAATGGTATTTTGATGTTTTGTGACGTGACGTTCGTACTGTATAACTACATACATAGTATTTTTAATTTTTATTTTTGTTTCGTGTAGTTAGTGTAAAATGCTGGTGTGTAAAATGACAAGTACGTCTGCGTCATTTAGTCATGTAAGAGTAAAAAGGAAAGCTTTTGTCTATTGACGACACATTATTAAAATTGGTGTGTTAAATAAATAACAAATTGCCAACGAATTGGGATTGGCCTCCTCTTCGTTGCGGACCATATTAAAGAACAGAAGTGAAATTGAAAAAAAACGCGTTTTCTGGAAGTACAAAACGTCAAAAGATTAAAGGTTAAGGTTGGCAAAAACGAGCAGTAAAAAATTATTTTGTTGGAGTGGTTTCATCAAGCTCCCACATTAAATTTCACTGTTAATAGTCCAGTTTTGACAGAAAAAAACGAAATCGCGAAAAGTTTGAACATAACAGATTTTTTCGGATCTAATGGCTAGCTTGATTGATTTATAACAGAGGCATGGGATTGTCTATCGTAAAATTTGTGGGGCAGCCGAAGCTGTAGATAATAGTAGTATTGTATCGTGGAAAGAGACTATTCTATTAAATCAGTTTAAAGACTATGCACCTGAGGTCATATACAATGCCAATGAGTTTGGCTTGTTCTTTAAATTGATGCCAGTCGCTAGTACTGAAAGACGAAACATGTCATGGTGGTAAGTTAAGTAAGGAAAGATTAACTGTTTTAGCTTCCTTACACTTGACTGGAACTATACTTATTAATATAAATATAATAAAAAGTTCTCATCTTTCAAACGGTGATACAATTTAATTTTTGTTCCTTTAAAATTACACAGCATTTTAATGCATAAACATATTTTTTTAATAAATATTGTGGTAAAAAATAAAGGTCTTACTGACACAGGTCTATTTTGAAATAACATTTAAAATATATTTAAATTGTTGATTTTTACTTTTCTTAAAATTTCATAATAATTCCTAAGCAGAACATCTTACTAATCGGGTACTTAGGTGGTGTCTTCTTAAAATCACCATTTCATGTTACCATGTTTTAAAAATTGTAATACACCCACGAACATAAAGTATGAAATAAACACTAGTTCTAATAACTTACAAATTACAGTATATGCGATTGTGCATGTTATTTTCGACCATTGTCTTACTTATTTCATCAACTTGCTTACTTACTAACATTGTTAAAAAAAAATTAAGAAATACTTGATATAAATGAATGTTATTTATACAAAACCCGAGTCCTGAAGTCTACAAGTTATATTATTTTATAATTAAAAAGTTGAAAAGAATAGATACAACTTTTTTTCAGAATACAATTAATTCAAATTGTATACCTACTTATCTAGAACAAACTCACTACCTATTACAATCTATTTTATATTTCTGTTACACCAAATACACCAATTTGTTTTAAAATTTTACTACAAAATAAGTTTATTGTTTTCTACAATTTTTGTACAACAGCATCAATATAATAATATAATCAACTCATTTGTATTACATTTCTGTATTATTAGTATTATTAATTCATTTACTTCATCAGAAATCAAATCCAAAACTGAAAAACCAGCAGACATTATAGCACACAATAAAAATTGACAATATCTTAGTGCTTACAATTAATTTGTTGTCGTACACGCAAAGGCCGTGGTGTAGGCAGAGGCTGTGGTGTTAGTAGAGGCTGTGGTGCTGGCAAAGGTTGTGGGCGAAGTGTTCCAATATTTGGGGTTGCTTGTCTGACACATGTCAAAAATTCTAAAATACTTATAACGCCCTTATATTCTTAGGTTATATTCAATAACTTACAAGCCATGTCCAAATTAGTTTGGTGGTTATGCCACACACGTTGTGGCTCCCTAATTTGCACACCATCTATAGCATGGCGATAATCTATAACTACACCTGTAGAATATGCAATCAAACCAACTATAAATAATCATCATTACTACTTATTTTAATTACTATTTTTTTAAATATAAATTATTACCAATTCAACTATAAATTAATAAAACAAAAATTGTTACTAAGAAACTTCCATGGTCCAGGACTATGACGTTCTGCAAAATGCATACACAGATGGCTAACCTCTAGAATATTGTTGGTTCTCCAAACTGTCCCACTTACTGAGAGTATATCAGAATTAACTCCTATAAAACATATTAATAATTAAAATATTATATTATTGTAATGCAGTGGCAGATCCAGAGCTAAATTTGAGAGAGGTAGAGAATTATCTAATGATGGCTTTTTGCTGACAGTTAATATAAAAATATTTGTTTTAATAACCCCCCCCCCCTTGAATTTACTCTTTGGGTACTCAAAGATGTTTCTGGATTTTGCACTTAAGGCCTTAAAGATGTATTATATCGTTGGCCTATCCCTTTTCTCTTCTTCATAGTCACCCTCTTATTGATTAACAGTAAACTTAAACACATAATTCTTATATGTCTTAAGCCAACATAATACCCGCATTTGTCATCTCTGTCTAACTAATGAGCAATATAGCAATAGAATATACCTCAGACCTCAGTAACTGTAATAATTTATAACTAGATCTATGAAGACAAAAAAAGTTTCATAAATTATAGAATATCAAATTTGTATAATGAGTAAAAGACCTAAGTACAATTGATGTATTTTGTAATAATGTAATAATAACGTGATACTTCAATGAGTAACTTTGCAAAAAAAATTCTAACCGTCTAAGAGATTAACCATTTTGCCAAAACTAAATTTTTAAACAGTCAATAATATATCTATATTATATGTTTATGGTTGATATGTTCTTGTTGGAATTAATTATTAACTAATGTATTAACAATGTTGGGTAGTAACATAACAGACTTTACTCGTTACTGCAACGTAGTTACTTTTATCAGTTTTATTATAGTAACTACGTTATTCCATTTTTGTAGTAACATAAGAGTAACTATGTTAGTTATATGGTAGTAACTTTGTAAAATAACGCCTTACATTTTACATATATGACATATTACATTTAACATATATGACTTACAAGTCATATATGCAGGATGCGCCAAGCTCAACTGTTCGACACCACAGTGCGACATTTGCCGTACGCCCTTCCAACGCAACAATCTGACCAAGTGTTCGGGGCACACGCCCTGCCGCCCTACAGGGTGGTATCCGCATTTGTCACCAGCTTTGGTGTATGGACTTAACAAAGTCCATGCCAAAGCGGAGGAACTCCGTCTGGCTCACAGAAACCCCGTTAGGGTTGAGATTGCATCCCCTTGGATGTCTCCACGGCGTGGGATGAGGAAGAGGATCGACCGATCACACCTCCCGTTCCGCCGCCTAACCAGTTGAATCCACGCGGTCGCGGTTGTGGTGCCGGTAGAACTGAATCTTCTCGTCCACAGTCGAGAGACCGGCCACCGCCTCGTCGCTGCCAACCTCCCCAGCGGAAGTCCAAGCGAACCAGGCCAAACCCGCCGGAGCCATGGGCAACATGCACATCGGCTAGCTGGTCAAGAAACCGGTGGCTCTCTCCTCTGGGATTCAATCAAGTGAGTCAATATAGATCGGCGCTCTAAATTCAGATCTGACTCACTTGACACTACAGTGTTACCCTTAACAGTGCTACAGCACTAAAGCCAACAGGCTTGCCTACATAACTACAGTTAGACCATGCAATACATTACTGCTTCAAGTATACCAACAATTACATTAGCAACTGTTAGGAACCAGTTGGCTGCACTGCTTCCCCCAGTCATACTCACCCGGTCCGTACCAATTTTACGGGCTCGCAGTCTTCGTGTATGCCTCGTCCGAGTGCTCCACCAAGTACTGCCGTCGGGCGTACTTGTGTCTGTATTGTGTTTTTCCCTTTGTTTAATTATACCGTTTATTTAATATCATTTGTATAACCTTTTTTTTAATATGACTGTGTTAAGCCGCGTCCACACTGCAATTGGCAGTGCCAATTGGCATACTTCGGCATAGTCTGGACGTAACCGTTGGCACGCGGCAATTGGCAAAACCGTGCCAATTGGCATGCCAACTAGAATCGCTAAAGTGTCGGTCTCTATCAAAGAAAGCCAATTG
>JAIPRL010011350.1:0-13727 GCA_025469235.1 Pemphigus obesinymphae
TGTTGGTAAAAGGGGGAGGGGAAGACCGAAAAAGATATGGGGGGGGGGGGTGTAATGGCGAGTGATATGAGGAAGGTGGGAGTAAGTGAAGAAGATGCGGGAAATAGAGTTAAGTGGAAGTGTAGGACCAGGGTGGCCGACCCCAAATAGTTGGGAGAGAAGCCGAAGGAGAAGAAGAAGAAAACCCTATACAGTATACAGTATTTTACACCATTTAAACATTGGTGTCAAAGTAAAGGACTTTATTGGAATGTTTTATATTTAAAAATTGGTGTTGGTCTAGTATCTGGCACTGATCCTAGACCAAATAAGTTGAACAAAGATACTTGTTTGAACTAAAATTTCTACCCGAGTTGTTGTCAATTCAGTCCTCGGATAAGATAGTGTATTATTATAACTTTAAATATTAAAAATAATATAAAGATTAATTTGAATTTAAAATGCGAGAATTTAAAAATATAGTGTAATAATGTAGTTAAAAACAAATAGGTAACTATACCAGTTGTTTATTTTGTCATTTCCCCTCTTTTATAATATATTTCCGATAAAAAAAAATTTTATTTTAGCTATAGTTTTTTTTTTAGTAAGTACTACTAGAAAATTCGAAAAATGACCTTTTGAAAGTACTAACTAGAACTAACTTTCTATAAAAAAAAAAGCTCTTTATTTAAAAACTCCTACTGGACTCCTTGTGGTGGAAAAATCGATCAAATCATTGTAAAACTACTAAATCCCTCGCTATGTTTAGAATTAAGAAAATAATTTAAACCCTTTACATTTAAATACATTACTACATTAGCTCAACACCTGGATATCTCATCTCGGATGTGCGCAAGGAGAACACATGAGAGGAAATTCTGTAGTTGGTGTTTTTAGTAAAATGGATATTTATAATCAAGTATCAGTAGAAAAACCAAAAAGATCATGGTCACCAAACACACTAAGAACATAGACAAATTCAGTTCAGCGACTGTGTCCGCTATTGAAGAAAATGAAATAGAAGTGAAAAGTTGTCATGTGCCTATATTTTAATGTTAAATGTTATAAAATTATTATTATTTTATTAACAGAGAAAAGTAGCAGATTCATATGCATCATTGAAAAAGAATTAAAGAGGAAATGCATAAATAAAGAAAAAGTGGCAGAATTTGTTGAACCAGAAATTTCACTAGATATTTAAAGATATGCGCCATGATACATTATTAGAGAAATATTGATACAAAATAATAATAATAATTTCTATGAGTCAAATACTATTTTATAATATTGTAGTTTTTTAATACATAAATAATTATTTTGTAATTGCACAATGTTTTTTTTATGACATTAATTTATTCATAAATCAATTTCATGATGGTTTTTCATTGATGACTATAAATATAAATCTGAAAGACCTCAGGATGATTGGGGTGGAGAACGCGCAAGAAATGTCAAGGAATAAGGAGAAATAGAGAGACATTGTTGTTGCAGCGATGGACCTTAATGGTTTTTAAAGAGGCTTTAAAAGAAGAATAGACATGAGTAATTAAAATATATTTGATTTGATAAAATGACTAAAAAGTTAAAAAAAAAAAAATTTTTTAATATTATATGATTACACTTCATATTTTATTTAATTTCAGTTAATACATTATATAGAATTAAAACCAATTAGTGATTATATCAAATGAGTGTTTTCATATTTTTTTTTTATAGTCTGTATAATATTTAATATATCAACAGGTTTTTATAGTATTTAAATTATAAATAATAAGTTAAACCCAATATTAAAATTTATATTTATAATATAATAAATTATTTAATAAAATTCTACTGTAAAAAAAATGTCACAACTTTTATGACTAAGTGATATGAACTGATCATTTATTATTATCATTTTTTTTATTAATAAAACCATAAGAAACAAAATATTTCACTTATAAATAATAACTGATGGTTTAAATTATACAGGATGAATCTTTTTTTATCATAGGTCAGTATCTCAAAAAGTATAAACTTTTGTAAAATTTCTGCCAGAAAGTTATTTGTATACTACAGGGATGGGCAACTCAAAGTAGCTAGAGGGCCAATTTTCGAAACTTAAAATGATTACGGAACCGATCTAAAATTTGTTTATTATTATTATATGTAACAAATTCATTAATATATTTATACAGGTGGGGCATAATGGACTCTTACATTTCCGAGGTGAATTAAAAAAAGAATAGAAAACAATATGAAAAAAAAAAATTGTATTTATAGAAAGTATATTATATAAGGTTTTTTTAGTTATGAAAAATTAAAAATTACATAATTAATTAAAAATAATATTGTCCAAATGATGGCCTTGACGAGCGACGCCCTTCATATGTGCGTTCTTGAAAGTTATCCATCACTCTCGTCAGCATATAGTGTGAAATTCCGGCGATTTCTTTATGGATAGCCTCCTCGAGATTTTAAGAGTTTAAGGATAATGTATAAAAACTTTAGCTTTGAGATATCACCCATAAGAAAATATCACAGGGGCTCAAATCAAGGGAAATGAAGAGGCTATGCAACGTCTTCCCGTAAGAAGATCAGATGACCATGAAACATTTCTTGCAAAATGAAGTTTTTAAATATTTTCTACAAACCCATAAAAGACTCAAAGGGGGCATCTGTGAAGAAATTGCTGGAATTCTACACAATATGCTGTCAAGAATAATGGAAAACTTTTGAGAATGACTCCATATACGCGTCGCTCGTTAAGACTTTTATTTGAACAATATAATATATAACATACTTTCTATAAATAAAAATTGTTTTCATATCATCTATTGTTTTTTTAAAAATTCACTTTGGAAATGTGGGAGCCCATTACACCGCACCCTGTATTATATATATATATATATGCATTTGATAATAATTAATATTTGTTTTATTATTGATAACATCTACAAAATACAATTTACTTAGATGTTTTTACTATATTTGAAGTAAATTGTTTGAAATAAATTTTTCGATGATAAAAATGTCAAAAGACAAGTGCAGGCCTGATGAAAAGGGACAGTAATTTCAAAAATGTAGGATAGATGAATACTAAGCAGTCAATGTGCTCCAAAATCACATGGTGGGTACAGGTAAGTATTAACGTGGGCGAAATTGAAATATTACATTATTTGAATAGACCAAGTAAGTACAAAAATGAAATACTAGAGTACCTATATATAACTGACATTCAATTTTTTTTTTCACAATTTCTATATCCGACCAATCATTAGTAGCTGGTCAAAGTCAAGAATGCATGATTGAAGAAAATATTAATGACACAAGAGAAGGTGGCCTGTGCCCTCAGCTACAGCCAGATGCAGCCTGATCGATTTTACTACTGGTCAAAAGGAGGGAGCCTGTACAAGTCATAGTTATAAGTTTAATTAATATATTTACATATTTATATTAGACAAATTAGGATAATAAAAAATAATAATAGTAATAATAACAATAATAATAAGTAATTAAAGTAATTAAAAAACCAACAAATCAAAAACAAATGACTGTAAATAATTATAATGTTACTTTATATTTATCTATGAATTTTCTTAATAATATTTTTGTTTGTGTACTTCTGTAGAAATTATCTACAGTCATTTGTTTTTGATGTGTTGGTTGATGGTCTGATGGATGTGGCTGTATATTGTTATATAAGGAGGTGAGTTTGTTTTCCCTAAAAGTTTTAAATTAATTTTAAAGAATTTTTATATTTTTCAAGTTATCTGAAATTGTGTGATTTAAATTATTAATGTTTGTATTGAACTCACCCCCTACTATAATATCTAAAGCCTCATCCATCAAAAGTATTTTTTTATTATTAAATACAGCTGTTTTTGTATATTTTTTAAATTTACTAATTATTACATTGGTGTTGTATATTTTTTCAATTATTTTTCTAATTTTGGGATAGCTTTTTATGTTATTAGTTATTTTGTATATAAATTTGTTTTTGTATAGCGGTTTTTTTAAAATATAATTTTCAATACTAATCAATTTAATATTTTTTTATAGCAACATTTGCTCATATGCTTTATGCCAAGATGTGTCATCATATTTGAATAGGAATTGTATATAGATGTTAACTGAAAAAAAAAATGTAAATGTAATATTTAAATATGTATTAGCAAAAAAGTGACATTGGCCCTTCTCGTACCAAGTCACAGAATTATATAGTATTTTAGTATTAGTTTTATTCTTACATTTAATTTCAATTTATCACTTCCATGTTATTGAATATTTTTTACAAGGCATGCATATAAGGCATTTTCCGGATTGTAATGCACCGTTGTTTCTAGTCTAATATTCATATCTATCTTCTTTAAAACTGTGTTGATCTCCTGTTTTTCTATTTCATCTGTACATCTGCGAACATTTTAAATATTATATAAATAAAAAATAGTAATACCAAATAATTCTGTGGCTTGGTGCAAGATGGACCAATGTCACTTTTTTGCTAATAACATCTATATACAATGTTTACTACAATATGAGTTATATATTACATTTACATTATGTGTTACTATTTTATACTTACATTATTCTATCCATTTCGAAAGCCTTTATATTAATTTCAAATTTATCCATTTCATCCATAAATTGATGGGAATTAATTATCATCTCTTTTAAAGTTTTTGAACCGAAATTCGACAGGTTAATCGTCTGTAGATTGTTATCAAAAATTAATCTGCTTATTTGACAATGATGATTGACAAATTTTAATGTATGAAATAGTTTAATTAATTCTATGTATTGTAGTGTACATTGGTTCAATAATTTTCCAAATCTTGGATCTTGTAAACTAAAAAAAAAATTTATTATTCTTATTATTATTACTTTTCGTCCACATCATTATTTGTTTTATGTTGTACAGCTATAAATAATATACTATTAATATCTTCCAATTCACATTCATCTTCTAATTCTTTTTTTAAAAATCTAAACTAAATTTTCGTTGGTATAAGGTTTTCAACAATAATATATTCAATTGGTAACTTTTTATAATATATTATATATATATATATTATATATTTGTTTGGTTTTACACCTAAGACTCATTATATTATCTTCAGTGAACATTTTCTTGCACCTAAAAATTTAATTTAATAGTTAAGGTAATGTATATAATTGTTTAGTAGTTAAAATAATGTATATAATTGTTTAGTAGTTAATATAATGTACATAATTGTATATAACTTACATTTTTAGTTCCAATTCAATCATATTATTAAGTTGAACAGAATTTAGGATATTCATTATCTCTTTCTTCTTAATGCTTTTATTTTTTTCAATAACTTTTGATTTTGATAATTAAAAACAAAATAATGATCAACAACATTCTCCAATATTTTTTTATTCTTTATAAATGTATCTTCTATATTAAATGCATTTGTGATAATGTATTCAAAAATTTTTTCACAAATTCTTTTTTTCTTTTTTTCAAGTTCCTTGTAAAGATTGGGATATATATGGAACTGTATACAATTATAGTTGTTGAACAACGACCTCTCCAGATTCGGAAAGCGGTGTCCGATGTTCTAGAGAAGCGTGTCCAACAACTGCACATTAATGTATTTAATGCCATGTCTAATACATTTTTGAAATTGTTTCAATCTGTAAAATAAATAAATCAAATGTATAATTGTAATTATTGAGTTTTTATTTTTTTCGAATATGGATATTGTTGCACTCTTAGATATATATACAGTGTATAGTGGTCTTAAGTTTGGAATCTCAATTGGTCAATAAATGAGCTGTGTAGCTCATCTTCTAATATAGTGCATTACATATTAGTTACAATATAGTTACATTACATGGTGAATCTATTGGTGAAATCAGAAAACCATTATCTGAAATATTCTTTCAATCCTTTTTTCATCATATAAAAAACAATATTCTAACTTATTGGACCCTTGTAAAAAATTTGTAATGTTATCAGTTTGCCCAGAAAATGACATTTTATACTTTAAACGTATAAAAGGCACTGTGTATAGGCAAATATCGGTTTTTTGAATTTCAAAAAAATCATATAAAATCTACGCGTCAAACCATGTACTGGAAATATTTATATCACGTTGTACCCTCAATTACCCTCCTGGGAAATGGGATCACCTGATATAAAAATCCAGGAATCAGAGGACCTTTTTTTATGGCCATCCGCGAATGGGTGTACGCTTATTTTTGGGTTTTTCGAATTTATCCTTCAATATTGACCTAATCCTTTCGATTCTTTTTTTATCATATAAAAAACAACATTCTAAGACGTATTAGACCCTTGTAAAAATTCATAACTTTAACAGTTTGCCAGAAAATGACATTTTATACATTTTGTATGCCCTCCCCCTTGCAGTTCACTTCTCAGTCCAAAAATTTCTTATATATTAATTTTCGTAAAAATTTGAAAACACAATAACAATTAAGGCTTTGAGCTTTACATGATTGAACTGTTCAAACATTAAATATCGAAAGCTAAATCCATTGCCATTTTGACACGGTTTCAGAGAGCCACGTAAAAGTTTGTATGTAAATTCCCACCACCTTCAGAACCCGTGTAAAAATGGCTATGGAAAATGACTGGTAGTGAAAGGGTTAAAGAATATATTTTTATGTTTCGATTTTTCAAATCTGATGAATATTACCTGAATAATAAGCATTCTATTTTAATACACAGCTATGTAAAGCACTGAGTAAGTCATTATCAACATATATTACGATTACGTGTAAATACAATACTTCTCCACTCTTGGAATGCTCATTACTTGGGTAATATTCATCGCATTTAAAAACAAACATAAAAAACATGAAACATTTTATAAAAATATATTCTTTAAGAATGTATATCTTAAATTATAGATTACCATATGAAAATCAAAATTTCATATATTTTTAACAAATATGGAAGGGGGAGGAATACAAATTAAAAATTATATAATGGAGTATACAAATAACTTTCTGAAATAAAAACTATTTATACACACTTCACATCACATTACTTCTCATATAATACCTATGGTATGTAAATAAAAATTGGATTGACAGTTGGCCAGTTTTCACAACCTGTATTTTGGTATTGTTTTTATAATTCTATAAGAAAAAAAAAGTCACTCGAAAGTAATTTTTGGTTTTATGTTGTTATAGTTTTAAATTTTATGTATTATAATAAAGCATTGAAAAACTAATGAAAATATCCTATATTTTTTTTATATAATTTTTTTTAAATTAAAAGTGGGATTTGGTCGATCTTAACAATTGAACATACTTGTAATTTCTTAAACTTGTTTTCATCATACTGGAGTGGCGTATTGTGCATACATGAGCACTTTCGCGATTTTCACCTTCACTCTCCCCAGTTTGCCTACCGTAACATACATCCCGCGATTTATGCATTTTGTTAGTTAGGAACAAATATATTTTTCCTTGTATTATACATCACTTTGTATCATTTGAATTACACGTATTTTATATAGTAAACTTTTTTCATCTAAAACACTCACTCACGTGTTATCATCCTTTTGGAGGTATAACCTCCAAACTGGTATGTCCATGTGTCTCATGTAAGTCATATCCAATGGAGTTAGCTGTGAAGCTTTAAAATTGATTACTTGAAGTAATGGTTCTAAGACATAAGAAAACATCTAAAATTTAAATTCAAATGTTTACATTGTATTGATTATATTTTATCCAATCATAAATTTGACTTCTTGTTTGTTTTCTATACTAAATTTTGTAGCTTATATACTGTCTAAAACAAAAATTAATAAATTATAAATGTGCAATTAAAAACAGTTATTTACACAGAATAATTATTTAAAAATAAAACAATTTTTAAGTAAAGAAAAATGAATGTAAAATAATATGATGACTCAGTTTTTTGATTAATTTATTAATATTTGTAAACTTACTTAAATTAGTATTTGAAGATTTTAAGTGAAATTGCAACACCGTAGAGGTCAATTAGATATTCATTCTACACTCTTTATGTGTGATGGCAATGGGCTGCACAATCCCTTAGTAATACTATTCATACACAATATTTCTTCATCAATATCTATACCAACAATATAGAATAATTATTTTATTTAACTTGAAGAGAAGCAAAACCATTTTCTTACTTAATTTATGACAATTTTTCAATAGACTTATCGGATATTCTTTTGAATTCAAACATGATCTATTAACCATGACAACATGTTATTTATGTACTATTTTATCTTTTTTTTAAATATTTTCCAGTATGTGTCATTTGAACTATTTGCTGCTAGAGCGTCTATAAATCTTTGGACGAATACAGTTGGACTTATTGTATAATATTCCTCTAATAAATATCTGAAAAAGGGTTTACCAATAATATTATATAAAACTTTCTTAAATAATATGGGTCGGTTTTGGATTATAATATATATTATTTATTATACCAATTGAATTCTTTAAATTTAAATAGTATACAAATTAAATTTTTATCATAAGTGAAATAAGCGGGACCTAATAAAAACAGGACAATAAGTGTTCTGCTATATTTATGTGAGGAAAATGGGATACAATGCTGAAAACAGGTTGTATGGTCACTAATCTCATAATCAATACAGCAAAATTATACTATGCAGATTTTTTACTATAGGGTTTAGGTTGGACATAAAATTGAAACACCTATTATGATATAAATAAGAACATTGTGTTTGTATTTTTTTTTTTTTAATTTCAATTTTATTTTATTATTATTTAATTTTTAAGTTTCTATTATTACATTTTAATTACAATATTTGAAATACTAATTTATCTCTATAAAATTAATATTTTAAAAAAAGCGAACATATAAATATAGTTTTCATAATTAAATTTGATAATAGGTGTTTAAACTATAAATGTAACCCAAACCATACAATTAAATTCTGTGTAGTGTATTTTTGCTATTAATATATTATATTTTGTTAGATAGACAAAGACAGCAATGCAGACATAGTATTCTCTTAAGAAGACATCATACACGCTGATTTTACTGAGCTCTGTGTAGGCCATTTTATAGATATTTTTAGAAAAATTAAAGTCCAACAATTTAAAAATATTTAAATATATTTTTATATTACATAATTTAAAAACAATTTTATGTCAATATCATTTTCTGCTTTCATGTAATCCCAATATTTATTAATAAAAACATGTTTACACATTTTTCATTTTTACCAACGTAGAAAGGAGAAACAAAAAATAAATTATATAGAACAAAATTGTCTAGCCCTACGTTGCTGATTTTTGATATGTACATTTTATGTTTTATATCAAAACAAGACTATGTAAGACACTAGATAATGTGGTTAGCTATAGTTTGTTTTTTTTATTTTGTATTTCTAACATGTTTGCAAGTTGATAAAAATGAAAAATGCTTATTTTTCTTTCAAAATGGGTAGGGACGATGTCGTTTTAAGTGTAAGTTATTTTACTTAGTAGGTAGAAATCTGTTCTATTAAACTGAGCACTAACGTTTGATCACTAGCTTGCATGAGCACTATATAAATATTGATATTTTGTTTTATGCAGAGCAATAAAAAATTCCAGAATTACATTGTTAGATCGCAAAACATGCCACCTCCGAAGACTGGAATACTTTTCAGTATGCATCTACTAATAATTGTTGGTTAGATATATGTATTTTCCTGAAAAAACACATAAAAATATCATTATCATGAAATACTAACTAGTTTTTTAAGTCAATAAAAATATAGGTATGCATATTTTATTATTAATGTATCTTTTAAGTTGCAATTGTTGTATGAGTTTAATTAAATTTTGAGTATCAGCTTTAGTATCAGTCAACTGTGATGACATGGACACAATAGATAAATTAAAAAGTTCACATTATCTTGTAAAACATTTTTATTCTTAAATAAATTCTCAAAATTCTGAAAAGAATAAGTAGGTACCTGGTAATATTGTTAATACAAGAAAGTAGTAATAAATAAATTATTCATGAAGTCAATACTACATAAATTAAAATTTTATAGTTTACATTAATTATAAATATTTTATAAAATTGTATACATAATATAGGTACTCAAACACCCAATATTAAATACCTATATAGTATATAATATTATGCAGGCGATTCTAATTATCGTATTTAGTCACATTTGAACAAGAGGGGGGATTGGTGCTGAAACTCCTACAGAAATGATCAAAATTATAAATCTGAGTCCTTTTTTTACATTAGTCATACTTTTCCTCAATTTTTTTATTGAGAACCATATTATATAATGTTTACAAATTATAATCCAAATATTATAGGTAATCAAACATAAAAAAAATAAATAAACAACTAGATACAAATTAAACTATACGAAGAATGCAAATATAAAATTCACATAAACTATAGACTATTTATGAAAAGCATTTTAGAAAAATTCATTACTTGGAATTTCAACTATGACGTTTAAAGGTATTTTGAACATAGGTAGTTGATATTTACTAGAAATATAGATTTTGGAATATTTAATTTAATTACCTATTATGATCGAGAAGATGATCAATTTCATTCAAAATTAATTTTGCTTAAAAATATTAAAAACTTCAACTAATAAATTATTGTTAAATAGGTAGGTTAAATATATTATTTTATACTAATATGTATATATTTTTATATTCTTGCTGGTTGATAAGTCTTAAAAATAGGAAATTATCTATACTTAACAATTGTTTGCCGTTTAAAATAAAAAGTCTTGAGAGCTGCGGTTCTATAGTAAAATGTGTAAATTCTTCCCAAAAATTTAGGCTCGTTATGACCTTGCTAATTATATATTATATTATGTTTTACTAAAAATGTTTCATACAATATTCTTTAAAAAACTCACTTAATTTAATACAAGACTTCTTTTTTATATTTTAATCCTTAGGATCTCTTCTTAAAATATCTCCTTTGAACGAGGCGTTTTTTTGGAGGCCAATGCACCCTAAAACATTAGGCAAAACTTAATCAATCATTTAATTTTGAGTTTGGATTAAGTTAAATGGGACATTTAGCGAAAAACATATTTGTTTCTGTAAAAGCTACAATAGTAGATAATGAATATTTTTATAAATTACCTTATCCCTATCTAACTGGGTTTCCAGTACACTGGAAACCCTTTTAATACAAATTCGTTGTCTATGGCCATAACATTTGAGGGCAAAATACGGTGTTCGAAAAAGAAAAATGTAAAAATATTTTATTTTATCAACAGAATATACTATTGTCGTATCATAACTATTCCTTATCATATAATAAATAATAACAAAAATATTATAGATAATAAATTTTATTTGAAGATAACGGTAATCAATTTTATCGAAAAGACACTACCTGAACCTGATCTTTTTTTACCTTAGATTACGTTTTCATAATAAACTACCTATATGTTCTGAAAATATTTTCCTTTTCAAAATTGATATAATAAGTGATTCAACTATATAATAATATTGAAACTCCAAAATTATTTTTATACGAATTGTACATTTTCTATACACGTATATTTATTTCATTATTAAATTCAATTTTAGACAATATAAAGCATTACCTAATTACTAGATATAAGTAGGTAATAGTAATTTTTATTTTTTATATGTATTCCATTGTATATTCAGAATACAATATTAATGAAATATCCATTGCATTTATTTTAATGACTGATAAATATCGTTTACTATTACACAAAAAAAATGTATAATAAAAATAACTACCTATCTATTAATGTACCTATATAAAAACTACAGCTTCATAGCCATAACTGCCACTAAGAAGGGCACTCGGCCCCCTAAAATTATCCATAGCCCCCCAAATATAATTTATATTAACCATTATTTTTTGCTTATTTACGATTTTTTAGACAATATTGGGGGTAATGATTTTAGAGCTAGTTGCGCAACTGATTTACACAAAGAATGCACTTAAACACACGTACATAGGTACTCGGTCGAGCACATGATGCATCACTAAATAGGTATTATCTATATAAGTAGGTATACTAGATAGTTGAATACTATAGGGTTCCTAGAGAGATTTTTTTAAGGGGCAGTATTGAAAGAAGCATTATCAATAAGGTTTATGTGGATGTAATTTAGGACATGTATGATGGGAGGATTACAAAAGTGATGAGAAACTGAAGATTTAGACTATGAGTAAGTAGGTACCAGTGTTTGGATTTGATTTTTAACCTTTTTTTCTTAGTAATATAATGAAATAAATACCTACCCGGTAGGTATTGCAGGTATTGAGGACATTTTGATCGGGGGAGATATGAATTGGCACGTGGGTAGTTGTAACACAACAGATTATGATAAGAGTGTAGGTATGGACTTAATACTTTTTTTTATAGGAAGAAAGATTATTATTTTATGTTGAGAAGAGCAAGTCGAAAAATAGTGTAACTGTGTAAAGACTACAAAGCAAACGCTGGTGAGGGTGTGACAACACAGCATAGGTTATTGAATACGAAGATTTGTTGTAGGAAAAAAAGGGTGTAACGTAACGCATTCATGCTTCGTCGGAAACGTCACACGTCTATCATGACTAAATATCTAGGTATACCTATGTCAGCAAAATTTACATTTTCGTCCAGTTGTGCCATTCATGGGATAAAAACCGAAATTGTGACGTCAAATGCCGAGGATTTTTAAACGTAGACAAGCGAGCGTATATATTAGGCGTGTTTTCGCGATTAACCAAATGTAATTTTTGGTTGCCTAGGTACCGAATTTTATAAACAATCAGTTTTTGTTACAATAATTTATAACCGATTAAATGGAATGGTTATAGATAAGACAATAACATGGTTAATCGTAATAATAAATATTATTTTCAGTATTACAACCTGATGGTAATATTATAGTAGATACCTACCACAATAATATTTAGTACCAAAACAGAAATTTAACGTATCATTACTCTATTTTTAAACATTGATTACATTTGAATCTGTAATAATAAAGAAAAATGCCTCAATCGATCACCAGAAGACAGACAGACACATTCAAATCTGTTTACAGATTGCAAATCCGACTTTCCAAAGTTCTACAATTTTGTCACGCTTATTGGTATTTTAGGTGGACATTTTATGATTACACAACAATAAAAAGTGATATGGGTAAGGGGATATTTTTAGATTAGTTTTAAAATATACTTAAATATTTCTAAATTGTTGAATATTTATTTTTCATAATAATTCTTAAAAATTTCCTATGCAGAACCCCTTAAAAATGTTAGGTGTTGCGGCATCTTAGGAGGATTGGAATCGGCGATTGTCTACTCTCTATCACACACGCAACATAACAATTTAGACCATTTCTATTTCCAACGTACCGATGGATCTAGTGATGCGATACGGAATATAAAAATTGATCTGAATTTGTCGTAATGTCTACTTTATATCAACTTTCCCACATTTTTGATTTTTTCAAAAGTCCGCCAAAAATTAAGTTAATATATTTGGGCATTTAAAAATTAAGTCAGAAAAATTAAAAATTGGGAAAGTCGATCTAAAGACGAATTCAGATCAGTTTTCAGAACCCTTATTATATCACTAGGTCAATCGTTGGTATGTTCGAAATAGGATTTAGTGTCTTCAAATACGGTAGCCGTCATAGGCGTTCGCACGGGGGGGGGGGCCGGGTTGGCCGCGGCCCCTCCTGTGGCCCGTGGTTTTTGTTTATAATAAATGTAATACATATTTGTATAATATATACGTAAATATAAATTT
>JAIPRL010011351.1:0-13726 GCA_025469235.1 Pemphigus obesinymphae
AACTATGCTATCTTGAAAATATGTAACCTAACAATGATGTAAAAAAAAATGTTGGATTTTTCTACTCATTCATGTTCTATAATAATCTAAAATGTTTTTTAAAATGTCCCCTGGTTAAGAAACTTTGAATAGGGGGTGTGGGGGACGAAGTCCTCCACGGCTTTCTTTTTCTCTAATATGTTTCGGAACGCTGATTTTTGAACTAAGCTCAGAGTCCGTCCTTATTTTTATTTCCCAATTCAACCACTGGTCGGGACCCAACTTACCTATTAAATAAAATCTGGGAAGCAAGTAATGTACACTCCGCCTGGATTATATGCAGGTCTCTTTAAATACAATGATTATATAGGTAATGATATGAAAAGATCAACCGGTCGTTCAGGAAATTGTGAACACGAAAAAAAAAATAATAAAATATTATCATGTTGCGCGTGCGTCCGACAAAGACAACTAAGTCAGATACTATGACGCGTTGACAGATGATCAAAAAAAAAAAAAAAATTGTATCGGCCGTGAACATCTTCGCAGAATTCGTGCCATATTCGAGCGTGGAGGAAACGCGTCTCGGGTCTCAGAATCGATTACATAAACTCATAAAAACTGACTTACGGTTAAACATTAGGCGTCCGGTCACCGATAGTGTTACCGCTCTACCGAAGTACGTGTCTGTTTTGTTTGGAGATATTACGTAAAGTCGGCTTTCATCGCGGTCGATTTACCGGACTAGGTAAGTAATGGGCACCAAGGAGTAGGTTAGGTACACGGGCCATGGATTCTGCGGAATCGGAAAGACTTTATAAAACATTTGTTGTTCGTGTGCATTTCGAGGATTGGTATAAATAGTATAACTCGTATTACGTTTAGTTTATTTTTATTTTTTAGAAATCGGTGCGTAGAAAATATTTATCGTTATTGTCAAGGCGGTACGCTTATTCGCCGCCGGGACATTGTAGGGGGGCATGGGTCGGCCCTGTGATCGGATCGTTGGAACGCGTCAGACGGGCAGACAGCCGTCATGCATTATGCTTGGAGACACGTGGGTACGGGCGAGCACGTTACTATAATATTATATTCTCGTGCTTTGTTCGGAACGTCGTCGTCGTCGTCATCGTCTTTGTCGTCTTTGCGTCGGAACTCGCGTATATGACGACGAAAAGTGGACTAATTCGTCACGTGTCGGCGCGCTTGCAATGTGTAAAAACGTCGAGAGGACGACAACCCGTTGTTATTTTTTTTTTTTTTTTGCGTTTGCATAAAATATACGATTAGCGTACATGTATGCGCGTGTTTTTTTTTATGGATTTTCAGTGTGTGTGTGTGTGTCAATGTATAGAGAAATGTATCTTACACGCGTCAAATACGCCGATATCGCGTCGTCCGTCTGCCGAACGTAATCCGTCGGGGACGAGTGTTCGCAGGAAGTCCTCGCGCTCCGTCCGTCGTCTTCTGGTAAACGAGCACTTGTCATTTCGACAATGGCTTAGATAGACGGTTTTATTTCGTATATATTTTAGATTCTGAGCGTAGCTAGTGGTTTAATAATGATGTTTATTGTTTTGTTTTTTTTTTTCTCTGTTTACAAATTCATCTACCAGAAGGAGCAGTACTCAGATCTTTACAAGCTTACACGGTTTCCCGTAGCAAATTTCATCTAGTTGATTCTTTTGGGAAACCATTTTTCGATTTTCTCAACAGATTTTTAATGCGTAAGGAAAAAAAATGACGAAAAAACAACAAAACAACGATTTCGTTAAATTCAGATTTTTCATTTCTTCGTAATTTCGTAAGATCGTATTTATTTCTACGTTTGGTCTTTGATGTAATGTTAAACATGGGCAGATACTGAGTATATAACTAATATTAAGAGTTATGAATACTACACCCCGAAGCTACGCTCAGAATCGTTTTATTGAATGCAATGATTTATCATTGCTTTCAAATGCAAAATATCCACCGAGAATGTACTGCCCAGTAGCGAAGTGCGTTCATCCCTACTGATACCCAACTGAGTGCACCCTTTTTTATTTCATTTTACGCGTTCACGCTCCACGAAAAAATAAATGCAAAAACGTCGAATCTCGACACGTAACGTTTTCGTGTTTTCCTGCCATTGGTGGATGCGGCGGACGTGTGTGTTTAGTAAATGCCTTTGTAGCGCCTACTGTTACGCACTGTCACGCTCGTATCTCGGACAAATGGACCCGACCGTTACAGTAATAATTACAATCAATGATTAATAACGGACACATTCTCTTCCGCGTCAATTAGTAGTAGTAGCACTGTGACAGTCTCGCGCTTTCACACCACCTACATTTTGATTTTTCAATGTAGTAACACGAAAACTATTAATATAATATAATTATGCACATACACGTAGTGCTGCCAAAATATCGCCAATAAAATATATTTCAAAAATATAACGTTCATGTACACGATGACAAACACGAAAACAAACGATCGAATGTTAAATGGCTTCAGAACTATCGTTGATTTTATCGCAGTTAATGATACAAATACGAATAGTCCTATAAACACGTGTTGGAAAACCTGGAGTAAATTTTCTTTCATTTCCTTCATTCGGTTTCGATCAATGTTTTCTCGAAATATATAAAGGATGACGAGTTTTAACCAAATGGCTGAAAATTAATAATTAGTACGCAGACTAAAATGAAATTATAATGATTTTCGAAGAGATAGAACCGTTTTTCTTATATAGCTTTTTAAATACTGGATATAATACTGCAGAAAACTGTAATTGCAGAATAATAATAATTATTAAGCAATAAAGTAACTCGATGTTTTTATCCCTAACCATTTTTCCCAACTATTCTAAATCAGCCACCCTAGTCCTCAAAGTTCACTTTTCATAACCTTTCATATAAACCCAAATTATTTTATCGTTCTCATATTTAGGTTTTATTCTAACCCTATTCCTTCTACAGTCATCTTATTCACCTAAATATGTTCATTTGAGTTACACCCTTGTTTTATTTATTCTCTATATTTGTATCCTCTATATTTGTCTCTACTTTCATTATGCATACCTAAATATTCTAACGGTTTATTTTTTTCAACAGGCAAACTGGTTACCTATACGCAAAAATCACCAACGCCACTAGAAGTACCAAATGAAACTGACCGGCCAACCATGGCCGGAAACGGTACCGACCAACTGTATCCGTTTTTCGATTACTACGTGCCCCGAAACATCACTACCACAATCGGGCAAAGTGCGTTCCTCCACTGCCGGACGGAAAACTTAAATGACAAATCAGTAAGTGACTTATATATATATTCTACATAAGTATGTATTGTAACTCTAGAAAACTCGTTAAATAATTTTAAAACTGTTTTATTTTCTTGTATTATAAACAATAATATACATTAATTCATGAAAATATTCTTTATTAAAGTCACAGTATTTAATTATTACTATTTACAGTTTAAATTTTATATATTTTATAATGAAACATAGATACAATTATACACATACGCGAGTGCGTTACAAAAACTGATAATACTGATAACATAATAAACAATATTATGATAGTGCATTGCAATGTTCATATATAAAATAAAAATTATAAACGAGTAGGTTCACGATTCTTGCCGAATAGTATATAACATAAAATGTTCAACTTGGTAATATAATTTATTGATGCCCATACAATGTATTTCCATACGTGCAGGATAATTAAGCATTCTGTACGATTTATACAAGGATATTCAAAATTAAGCATTGTCGCCACCTTTCCCCTCAACAAGAAGCAGAAATCAAGAACAATGAGTGGATATTAAAAAAAAGAGTCGAGCATTCCAATTTTAACCTACATATAATATATTCTTGAAAAAAAAAAATCCGAAAAGATTTTAGACACTTTATAAACTACTTTTCGAAAATTCAAGAATAACTGATAGTAACAACCAAAATTTAAAAGTTTAAATTTAAATTCGATGAAAAGTAAACATTTATAAATGTAGATACCTTCACTTAGTCCCAGATTGTGTGTTGTTCTATAAAAAATTATCGATTATATTTGCATCGTTATACTTAATGCATTGTGAATGCAGATGGCTATAAATCCTCTCACAAAAACAACAGTTACAAAAAACTAACTTTAGTTACAATTATAATAAAAGACTATTCCTAACTTTCAGGGAAAATAAATGTAAAAAGTAAATGATTAAGGATAAAAAAATTCAAAAACGTGGAGTAAAGTATAAAATGTATATTTTTGTTTCTATTTTGATAAAAATAAATAAATATGCTAAGTATCACATTTTTGATAAGACCAAATTATCTGAAAAACCATTTTCATCCATATTATAGATTTTAGCAAATTTAGTTCCATTTTTAAAATATTATTTGTTCTATTACGACAAAATTGAAAACAATAAAAAATATTCCACAAATTAAGAATCATTTTATAAAGGAACAAAATATCCCAGCGGAAATGTCAAATTATTTTAGATTGAGTATCACTTAAACTATACTACTTATATCATTAAAATCTCATTGTATTACTATAAAATCACGTTTTATTTTTAATTTTGAAAGGATTTTTAAATTACTTTTCATTCAACACATCAATTTATTATCTATTTACAAATATATTATAATTGCTTGATAAATTGAGAACATGAACAAATTGCACTATCTACATTAACTGCATACAGTATATTTTTCATAAATGGATTTACCAAAATCATATTATCATAAAAAGAATATCGTAACATTTATTAGATATTATTTACATAAAATTTAAATGTACTCACCAAATCATCATTCAATTTTTGATGAAATATTTTCAATCAATTTTGTATGTCTTTATTGATATTCTTTGTTCAAATGTATTTCATGTGTTAGACGCCAATTTTAGATTTTTTCACACCTCAAAAATGTATATAAAATCATAAAAATCTTTTTTTTTTTAATCATAAAGTAGAACAACTTTTTTCAAATTTTTACGCCCGTCAAACAAATTGCTGGAAATTTATATTACTTCTGTTTCATTTTTGCTTGAAAATTAGAAAATATAAATTTCTGAGAAGAACATACTTCTATGTACATTTTCTGTTTAGGAAAAACTCTGTTTAGTAGAGTTTTTAAAACATTTTTTTAACATAACTATAGAAAACTTTTGAATTAAAATTTTTTTTAAATGTTTTAAATATAATATTAGTTTATTTAAAATGTATATTTAACCCTGCACCTAAAAAAAAGTTTTTTTTTTCATTTAAAATAACATAGATTTAAATAATCATCATCATAAATTATTATACAATGTTGCTTATATTATAATCAGAAGGTATACTAAACATCATGAATATTTCCTGAAACAATAGCATTATACTCGTAAAAAGAATACATTTTCTTTTACGATTAAATAATAAAGACGTTACTAATTAATGATACTAAAACAATTGCCATCGTCTAAAAACTCAGTCATAATACTTATAGTAATACTTTATTATAAATAATTTATAAAATAATGCAATTAATATAATATAAAAACATAGAAAATTATTTGTTTAAAGATAATAAATGACATATCTTCAAAGCATATACATAAGTAATAAATTTAAGCTTTCATAATACAAATACATTTAAGATTTATTAAAAAAACATGAAAAGAAATACAACAACAAATTATTCAATATAAAATGCAAATATTAGCTGATTAAACAAACTAAATCGAAAACCCAGAATTATAAAAATAAGGATACTAAATTACAGACAAAAATAATAGAAAAGGAATTAAGGATATACTTAGGATTCTGATCAACAGATGAGAGGGAATTGAACAATCTACCTCTTTTATTAGAATATGAAAGACAATGAACAAATATGTGATAAAATCGAATATTTTCTATATAGAATTTATGTCATCATGGTAAGAACAAAAGACATTAACAATATGTGTTTAAATAGATATAATAATAAATATATTAAGAATAAACTATCGTTAGACTATAGATATTTTGATGCTATACTTAGATACTATTGATAATGTCGTTGAAAAATATTTACATATTTTAGCTGAAAGTACTTGTGTTGTATTATCATCTTAAATTTTTACTCATTAAAACAATAATTTTGAGATTACAACGCCGAAAAATGTATAAATATAAAACACTGCATTCGATTTAAAACGGAGTAATTACTTGTTAATAATATAAATTATCTAATTTACATATTGGAAAATGCTTTAAAAATATTTCAGACTAAAGGGTATATAAAAAGTTTCTAGGTAGATTACAAACTCTGTTGGGTCAGTTGCTTTTGCATCATCGATAACCCATCACAACCTGTTTATACTACATAAATCATGTAAACCCAGTCTCAAAACATATTAAACTCCCCGAGGATATTATATCACGTATCTATACATGTATATATATATACTCCAGGATTTAATATGGAAACAGTACTCTCTACATGATAAAAGTAAACCGCACGATAAACTATTGTAAATCTTTAAAAAAATAAAAAATAAATAGAGATTTACAAACGAAGTTGTTTAAATTATTATTCAAAATTATAGTGATTCTCCTCCTACATAATATACTAATATATAAAAATATTGAAAAAATTAAATTTTAATACATATTTTTCAACTGTTGTACGGTAAACATACTGGTAATATATTATATAAAACATGTTTTTTTGTCATAGGTCATAGGTTCTTCTTCTATTTATGATCATATTTTCTAGATAAACGATAAAGAATTTTTTTCTTAATTCTCCCCCCACCCCACCAAATTAATCGAAAATGTAATACATTTAAATAAACATAATTTCTATATCGTAAATAACATAAAGAAACTGTTGTTCATGTATATATTATATTAAACACACACATTTTACCAAAAATCTCTGGGTATATTATGTATATGTTATTAATATTATTATTATATTGTATTTTCCAAGTTTATACTCAAAGCCAAATATTTTCAAACGCAAAAGGAAAAGTTTAATAATGCGTAAGCTAAAAGAAAATAATAAGAAAACTCATTTTAGTTTCAAAAATAATTTAAATACAGCCTTAAAACTTTTAAGCATATACTCAGGAAATAACTTTAAGTGGATTTGTACGTTCTAGACCTATACAAAGCTATACAATAACGCGTTTCGTCGTTTTTAAGTACGCACACCTTTACAAATAATTTAAATCAATCAATTTCAGAAATTTTTAATTGAAATAAAGTCATTATTTATGAACACTTTAAAGTATACATTTTATTAAATACAAGATACAAATTAAAATTGTATCCTTCAAATAAGACTGCAGTGATTACACAAACGCATTATAAGATTTTTATGTAAGCGTTATTTAATCTCGTTTAAAATTCAAAAATTTTACTTAGAAAACATTTTTCGTTAATTGAAATTAATTTACAATTTGATTGAGGGAGTATCTAAACAAGTTATAAAATCTCATTTTATACTGTGATACTATTTAGGAAAGTTTAAATTAATACAATAAGTCATACTTTTTTTGATTGATATTTTTTTAGAATCTAGATAACGAATTTTTATTTTGGGTCATTTTTACTAATATCATGATGATAAAGCTAAAGTGGTGTAAAAAGTTTTTATTTCATTTTTTAGGTATATTTATCTTATTCTAGAAATGGGAAAATAAATAAACTTCACTTAATAAAAAATATAAAATTAGGTAAATATGTTTGTACTTAATAAAATCGTGCATAAAAAAATATAAATATATGCTAAATTTTAGACATATTTTTTCAATCAATTTTTAGATAATTTAGAGTTTATATTTTTAACGTTTCTTTTGTTTCTTCATATTTTGATATTTTATGGTCATCAAAAAAGTGGAATTTTATGATTACAAATTTTTTTTTCTTTTTTTTTTGTAATACACACTTAAAACATATGAGTATTTTTACTATAAATTAAAAGTCGAAAAAGCTCAAATATTTCTTCGTTCGTATAAATTAACATATTATGCATGTGAGGAATTGAGAAAATAGTTTTCATTCATTTCGTCCGGCCGAACAGTGTTGGGTAAACGCCAACGGGTTTTTGGCAATTTGAAGACAAATATAAATTGAAAAACTTTTTGAACAATATTATTTGAATTCTTATGGTCCTTGTTGGTTATTTTATAAGTCACCGAAGATTGATTAACTTTGATGGGTTTTTATTTTGTTTTAACGATCCAAATTTCACACATTAAAAAATAAATTGTTTAAATAACTCCTAATTATTTGAGACGGAATATTTAACAAACAATGTCTGAATATAACTTTGATGTAACGTACGTTAAATTATCTTCTTGGTTATATTATATACATATTAATAATATAAACAATCACGTTTCGGAATTTAAAGGTACATTTTATGTTTTATTTAATAAAGTCCTTAATACAAAATGCTTAATAAAGATAGCTAATATACTTAAAACATTTCAATTACAAATATTTATTGTTCACAACTCTTTGAAAATTTTTTGTTTCTATTTTATGTTGTATTTCAACGTGATAATTATTACCTTAACGAAAAACAAATAAATCACTCGTGCTCTTATAAACGAAAAAAAATTTATATAAATGTTTTAAAATTTAAACAATCATAATGTTCTTATTATACACTTGAGGGATATTTTATTCTTTGTTTTACTCCATAATACCCAATTAGAAAATTAAACTAAAGTTTAAAAAATATATATATAAATATATTTTAGTAAAATATACAGGATAATTCTTTCAACAGAAAATATTCACTCAGATAATCTTTGAGTTAACAATTATTTATTCATTATTTCACATAAATTATAATAATTTTAACAAAGAAAAAAAAATGTTTAGATTTTAAGCACATCAAATAATCTATTGATTTGTAAGAATAGAGTAGGTTTTTTAAAATAAAGAGGTTTACTGATAGCAAATCTATTCTAGTTGATACTTTTAATAGATAATTTTTTTATGTTTCCTGTAGTTTTCTTAAACATATAAAAACCTGACTTTTATAACGGAAAATTGATAAATAATAAAATAAAAGTTGTTATGGTTACTGATTTTTTTTTTTTTTTTTTAATCAAAACACTAAATCTTCTCTTAAATTTAAATAGAAACAGGTAGTTTATCTTTTGCTTTCAAAATTAAAACAAAACATCATATTATCCGACTACTCATGAACTGAAAGGAGCTAACTTCCACCACCTATATCTAGATCACTTTTTTAATATGTTTATCTTTAATATTTATTTTTATTTAAGTATTTTATATTTAATAATGTTTATTATTAATAACTTTTCTATATATATATATTTTAGTTTATTATTATTATTTTATATAACTATATACATACTAAATAACAATACATAACCTAATTCATAATTTGGATTAACACTTATCTACTGTTTAACAGCATCCATAACTTGGTTTTATTTTTAATGGGTGATTTGTTTTTATTTATTTTTTCAACATAAAGTTGGGTAATGGGTCGAACTTCTTAAATATCCATACTTATAAAAAACAAAAATGATATATATATAATATTTCAAAATATTTTGTATGTAGGTGGGTGGTACCTACTAAATTGAATTTTAATATAATGAATGTTTTTGATTTTTAATCAAATTTCGTGGTTTCGAATTTTATTTTTAAAGCAAATTTGAATTTAAAAAAGACGTAAAATAATATAGATGGAATCACTAAAGTCATCGAGTAAGATACTAATATTTACATTGCTTTCTATAGAACGATTTTGATCAGAGATTATGACGTATTATAAGTACATAACTATAACTGTTAAACAAAATGCCATTTATTTTACGACGTCACAATAAATAATATATAATAATCATGGCAACTTTATTTGTATTTTAAAATAATATTAGTAAAACATTTAAACTATAAAATGTTATTTTCCTTTACGCTTAAAAAATTTACAAGGGAAATCAACTCTTAAAAAATGACCTCTGACGAGTATCAACTAGAACAAATTTTCTATCAAAAAAATTCTATAATCAAGTACTGTTACTCGACCCCTTGTAGCCAAAATTTCATTTCCAGAGAAACAAAAATAAACATTATTGTAAAATCAATAGGTTCCTCAATTCCCTCAAAATCTATAATCATTCCGTAATTTATTATTTTAGACATATATTCTACATAAGCCATATAGTATAGAATTTATTTATAGAATTTCACATATAGTAGATATTATTTTAAATATTTATATACAATGTAATATAGAAATGCATTATTAGTTATATTCTGGGCTTGAAACGGTCAAAATTTAAATAACGGGTAATTTTATTGAAGTCAAACTACCAAATCAAAATCAAAATTGAACACAATTTAAATCAGTATTCAATATCAAAAAACGTAATTAACTTATGAATATCGATACTGAAAATCAAAACGTCTACCGAAATTAGTTAAAAACCAGAATTCCAAATTAAAGTCTAAACCATATGTTAAGTAATTTAGTGCCATTTAGCTGAAATAATATATAGCCCTTTATTTTAGGTCATAATTTTCCAAGGTTATTTTTATCTTAGTTATTATTAAAACAGTAAATAGAAAATTCCTCAACTTTGATGATGAAAAAAAAAACAGAAAAGTTTTCTCATTTTTTGGGTGTAACAACCACCCATCAACTCAAAACATTCAATATAGATACACTTTGTACACATATATAATATAGTTACATATACAATATTATTGATTCAAACCAACTGACCGCTCAGCCGATCGCAAACGAGATGGTAAACGCAGATGGTGGGAGAGAGTTTTGAGTTTTTCTCCTACAGGACTTGTATATTTACTGATTTACGTGGGAAAAATCCAAGATTAACAAATAACTGAAGGCGATTATTTTTAATGTCTTTAAGTTGTGCCGCATTTGCCAACAACCGATGGGAAACCACGATTGACTAAGCGAGTGAAAATAATCGTAATGCTTTACGATTAAATGCCTCCTACACCACTCGTTAAGCACAGCGATTGACGACTAATTTATTACAAAGTACACGATTTGTCTGAGAACGGATTCCGAATAGTAGTCCATTCCGTATCCATAGTATGTATGCGTTTTGTACATTTTCATTCATAATCGTTTCAATTCGTAAAATATATATCATCCGTAGATTTGCAATATGATTGACTTTTAATTAAAAGTGTTTTACCATTTTAAATTCCCGTTTTCAACAAACAGTCTACTTAATATTATATTGACCATACAATGGTGTATTTTTTGCGTTCGTGTGCATTCACAAAATATTATACACCGGCGACTTTTTATGAAATTTATTTAAGTATCAGTATAAGTTATTTAACATAATTATTTTTGAATAAATTACCCAGAGAATTGGATAGGTACAACATAGACTTTGAAAAAATTACTCAAAATAATTTAAATTATTTTGAAGTTGACATTAACAATTATTATAATCTAAATATTTGAAATTGTATGCAACTATTCTTACAAAGTACCGAAAATTCAACGATTTTCAATCGATACAAATCAATATCTGCAGGCTTTGCTATATATTATAACTTCATTATTAATAATCTTCAAAACAAATTTAAACCATTAAGACTTTATTCGTGCATATCACTATATGAATTAAATATGAAAATAAACACAATAAAGACAAAAAAGAAATCTAGTAAAAACAATAATATAATAATAATAATGAATTCACAAATCATGAGAAATCAAATATTATAACACATAGAAGAGCTTAAGTACTTTGAATCACTATAATTTCAAACGACAAAAGCCAATACAGAAGACTATAAAGATATTATGTAAGATCAAGATGACATTCTATTATGTCAAAATAAATTTTACTTCTAAGATCTATCATCAATCTAACCACAGGAAAACTCTGAAACTCTACTAAAAACTTATATCTGGAACATTATTATATATTGTAGAGAAACCTAGACTATAATAATAATAGAAGTTTTTGAAATTTAATGCTACAGAATTATGTAGAAGATAATTTTGATTGATAAAATAACTAATGATAAAATACTATAAAATATTCTAGAAAGAAGATTGTTGTTCAAAAATATTGAGACAAAGAAAATGAATAGGGCATATAAAACATTTAGTCGTGGATAATAAATAAGACTAATCTTGAAAAAAATTATGAACAAAAAAATTTCATGGATGTAAAAAAATATAATATTTTGTATAAAAAAATTAAGAAAAAGACTAACAATGGAGAACCACAGAGAATTGCTGTAATCCATAGTTTTAAAGTTGCAGAGAGAGAGAATATAATCAATATCAAATGTCTAATAGTATAATGAGTAATTAAAAAATAAATTACATTGAATTATACAATATCACAAATACAAAATTATTTAATGATATTTTGTCGATAGTTTTTGTAATGATTGTAATTATGATATTGTTAGTAGTCCTGTTATAAATGACAAAACTATGGCTACAGCTAATATGAAATCATCTACACTTTAAATATATATACATTTAAATTTGAGAGTGAAATAAATTCTTGTTTAGATAAATTAGTAACTATAGAGACAAATCGGGAATTTTCTATTATAAACCCGAATCAAAAAAATAACACAAAAAAAGTGAGTGGTTGCGTCTGCAAATAATTCAACCTTTTCACAATTTCTTTTAATTTTAAAGCATTACTTAATTTGAATATGTATTAAAATGTTACGTTAGTAAACCTAGCAACATGTACATTTAGTACATTATTAAACAAAAAAGGTGATTTAGAATCAAATACGACAAAAATTGAAAAATTATAGTTGAATCGGTGCTTGTAAAATCCAAACATTTCACAAAATTAAATTTTATAGAAGACATTAAAACATTTTTTAGTTCAAACGATTCTTTTTGAGTTAATAGCAATTAGTTATAAAATATAAAGATCCTCATAAAAAAAATAATTGTGAAAATTTTGAAAATCTGAAAAAATGTCTGGAACTAGATATTTAAAGTAAATGGTTACTGCACACATATGTTTTTTCATAATACACTGATGTAATGGTCTATTTTAACCCAGAAAATTCACATTTCAGTACAATATTTAGTCTAAATTTGGGAACTTAATCTGAGACAGTTATGAAAATTAAATTTTTCAATTATTTCTCCTCCCTCTTTCCTTATATACATATTTTTATTATATTGAGAATTTGCACTTTTATCAGCAATTAAGTTTTGAGGTTGAGAAAGCATTTTTTAGAAAACGCAAGGTTATTGCTGTACTCATTTATTAAAACAACTTCAGAAAATAACAATTTCATATAAATCAATTTTAAATATATAATCTGGAAAAATGTATCACGATTACAAAAGTTAAATATCCTCCAAACAGTAGTTTTATACTTCTCTCTGGTTTTCTCACAATAGACAATATCGTGGTGCTAACATTACACAGGATGTTGCGTCAATGTTGATAGATATAATAATAATGATAATATTATTATCATTATCTCATAACCGCTGTACGCCGCCGGTGTACCTGTAGCAGTCTGCTCAATGTATGCATACGAGCACGGTCTCGCAATTTTTACACGCGCCTCCTGGCGTCACGCATCGAAGCGATATTAAATTCAAGACCTCTAACAGCGTTATCCAGTGATCCAAATGACCTTCGTTCCTTATCACCAGGAGATTTCCTCATTGGCCAACCGTTAGTGGCGCTACCGGAACCCGACGTGACGTCTACAGTGATCAACAGGCTAACTCGTTGGCAATTACTGC
>JAIPRL010011352.1:0-13725 GCA_025469235.1 Pemphigus obesinymphae
AAAAAAAAAATAAAAAAAATAAAAATATTTTTTTTAATAAATATAAAATTTAAATAAAAATAAATAAAAATTTTGATATTTTAATTTCATTATTTATTTTTTTTTTTTTTTTTTTTTTTTTTTTTTAATACTATAAATTTACTATTAGAAAATAATAAAAATAAATAAATATAAGTAATAAATAAATAGTTTACAATATTATAAATGGTAAAAATGAGTAAATTCTCGTGTTAATTTCAGTTTGTAAATTCAGTTTGATTGATTGTTTTGTTTTTGCTTTGTTTTAATTAATTTGTTTGCTGGGGTTCTTTTTTTTTTAGTTGAAATTTGTACGTTTTCAGCTTCTTGAATATTTAAATTTTTTAAAAATGATTAAGTTGTTTTTTATGTGCATTATGCATTATAAAGTGTGTTATATTTGAGACTGAACCAGCTACTACTTTAACAATCCAATCAAAAGTCTAGTAGAATGTTGATATATTAAGTACAGTGCTTATTGTAGTAATAATTATTTCCAGACAACATATACACCTAGATATCCTGATGCAATATTACCAAATGTAGTAAACCTACCCCACATTTTTAGTAATTTATTACATTTATTACATTTTCGTCTAATAAACTTTGCAACCTTGGTCGACATAAGCCAAACCCATGGACTGTCTTGCTATGTTCTTTTGAACAGCTTTAGGTTCTTGAGAAAGTATTATATGCTTTTATAATACCATCATTGTTTGATGGAAATAAATTCCAGATGTCATTAAATTTTCAGTGATTTTATACGTCCATGTCCATGAAGTTAATAGTTTTAGAGTTTAATGCTTTTTTATTTCTTTCATTGTAGGGGTTTTTCCATACCATTCTGAATCCAATCGAAATGCAGCTGGTAATAATTTGTTATAATCGGTTTGAAATCCATAATATTGTAGAGTATTATTTTTTAGGATCATAGAATAAGTTTTATTGTTATACGGTACTGGTAATTCATTATAGCACGCAGTCTGTTGAGCATAATATACATTGACAGGTTTTGCATTTCAGTAGGTATATTATTTCTCTGGCTTTTGTGGCTATGTTTCCGCCCATGCTATATGCTAATTCATCTATACATGACGCTAAAAATAATTTTTGCAGTAATTGTTTTCTTTCCAATTCACATTGCTTTTTTAACAAATCAGCATATAATAATGTAATAGTTGTTTTTAAAAAGTTTTCTATATAAACACATTTTGTATTTACATATGCCATTAAATCCATGTTATAATATTTCCAATCCATGAATGAAATATCAATTAATATAAATAGTTACAGATGTTCTGTTTGAACTACGAGTATATCACATACAATGGTTTTTCTAATTTGTTTTAATCAAATAAATTTCAATTACTAAAAAATAGTAATTGTACCAATTTTTTATACAAAAATATATACTTATGAATATTTGATTATTTAAATTATTTAAATTTAATATCTTGTTCAAGTAGTTCATCTACCAATAGAAACAAAATATTACTAGAAGAATGTTCTATAGGTTACTTTGCTGGGTACTTGGCAAAAGTGTTTGGATCAATTTACATGCACAAATTGTGAATTTAACAAAAATTAACCATGATTTAAATGATAAATCGCTCTTTTTATTATTACACAAATCATATCATAACTTCTGTCTAACTCAAGGTCTTAAAGCTCCTTCAAAACAACTTCTACAAATTGTAAACATTTGTTTAGAGGTCTTTCAAAAATAGGTTCCAAAAATCAAAAGTTGCAAAAGAATTTTATTTCAACTTAAAAAATAGGATATAAATAATAAAAATTAATATAATTTCCAGACCTCCAAAACTCAAAATGTTTCCTCCATTATATTTATATTGTTGCATTGTTATTTAGAACAAAAATATTCAAGGAATACAAGAGGGAGAATGTACAATAGGAAAACGAAACCTACAAAATGCAGAAAAATTACAAGTTTTACAAAACAAATAGAATCTAATTATATAACATATGTATTTATTTTTTTTTTTACTTATTTATATATAATTATATTATTAACTAATTATGATGATTTTGTTGCTATTTTTATTTACATACATATAAAGATATATTCAGTGGCGGTTTTATTGGGAAATTCGGTACTGGACCCACACTATAGAAATTATACTTCATTAAATCCGTAAACACTTTATGTAATTATGTATATATGTATAGGTACTGATAAACAGACCCTACAACAAAAAAAGAGTCCAAAAATATAATAAAAAGTATGCATTTTTATAAAACACATAATACAAATACATTTTATTTATTAACTGAGTGGATAGAAAATATATAATAGGTATTGTAAAATTGTAAAATATTTATTGTGAAATATGTAAGTATATAGTTTTTTTTTACTGTTTGAAGTAAAATTAGAATTTTAAAAATAATTATCTGAATTTAAATTTAATATTTTTTCGAAAATAATAAAAACCTAATCAAGAATAGTGTCACAACATAAAATATAAAAATATTTCTCAATTGTGACACTATTTGTAATTGAAAATATAAAAATCTCAAATTGCAAATTGAAAGAACGACTTATCATTGGTTTTAGATAATTTTAAGTGAAGTTATACTAGATTTAAATTAAAATAAAGACTAAAAAATTATCTATTATAATCAATTACAATTCAAAATTTCACGACAAGTCACTATTTTTAAAGTAGGTATTCTTATATTGTATTATTTATTGTAAATCTAAGGTGTTAAAAATAAGTACATACATTTAAATACATTAAGATTAATTAAAAATGTTAAAAAAAAATCAAAAAAAAATATTTATTCCTATATTATACAGTTTACAGTACCTATACAGTTTTATATGTAGGTACACCTGTGCGCAGTGCTGGATCTAGAGAATTTGTCGTCCGTCCCAAAAATAATTGTCATTGGTCATTTGTCAATTTATTCCTATTACAAATTAAGTGATTAATGGGACCCCACTTCCAAAAGCTGGACGAAAAATTTAAATATTTTTACATTTTGCGCCTGGGGCAAGTGCCCCGATTCACCCCCCCCCCCCTAGAACCGGCACTGCCTGTGTGGTCTCTTCGTGTAATGTGCCGGCCCGTTCCGACACAACCGCCGAGCTGTGCCGTAATCTAATAAAATAACATTATTGTCAATATTGTCAACGGAAACGATATGGTATGATAAATTCAATATTATTATATTATATTATAATATCGTGATTACACAATGATAAAATGTGGTAGGTACTAACACGGGAATATTTTTAAACTACTTTTAAAATATTCTTTAACTATTAGATTTTCTTTTTTCTTAAAATATCATAAAAATAGCATTCATTACACCCATTTTTAAGGGGTTTTATATAGGCAATTTTTTTTAAAGTTTTTATAAAATATGAAAATCCAACAATATGAAAGATGAGAATATTTACTGTGCCTCGAGAGTTTTTTTTCAATATGTTTATTTGAAAGCCTAAAACCCGTGGTTGAAAAGCGTTAAAATTTTGAAATTTTGAAATAAAAAAAAAAAAAATATATATAAAAAAATGCGAAATAAAAATCTCTACGCTACGGCATAGTAAATATTCGCATGTATCTTTCATAGTTTGTGTAAATGTGGACTGCGATTACTAAGAGAGCAGTAGTCGTTATAGAGCGCGAACGTATTTTAACACCTACCGATAAAATGTGCAGTGGCCGACCGTGATCTAAGGAGTAATGATTAGGCATTTTATGTGGCTTGCACGTTTTGGGCGTGTTAATGCGCGAGTGTGTATTTGAACATTAGCGTGTGTGAGCTGTAGTTTTCAAGAATGCAGATCTTAATATCATTAATAAACAGTAATAATAACCGCTGCGTTGCATGTGCGGGAATTTATCGACTCCGCCTAAATTTTCGGTTTCGAAAAAAGGTACCTATACATCAGAGATGGGCAACTGGCGGCCCGCGGGCCACATCCGGCCCGCCATTCCTTTTTATCCGGCCCGGACTGTCTTTCGACATTTTAATCATCGAAAATTTGACTAAAATTTACTTCAAATATAGTAAAAATAGCTAGGTAAATTGTATCTAGGAAAAATTTTCAATAATAAAACATATATTAAACAGTTATTAGTTCTTATCATAGATATAAAAAAAGGTAATCAACTTTTTTCCCATTACCGACTACAATCTCCTAATAAATTTATACTTTGTCGAGGCATCGACTTTTTCTATTATTTGTCGACTGGTCGACTGAATTGAACATAATTTTGCCAATTGAACTTAATTTTGCCGACTGCCTCCTAGGGGGGAGTGGGGTGAGACATCCCTTCGGGACGTCCCTGCACAAAATATATATTAAGTAATGAATTTGTTTCATATAGCAATAAAAAACACAATTTTATACCCGGCCCGCAATCATTTTAAGTTTTAAAGTTTGGCCCTCGAGTTACTACGAGCTGCCCATCCCTGCTATACATAATACATCGATTCCGCCGGCTACTGTTCATAAAAACTATTAATCGACTCCGCCGGTTACCATTGATCCGTTGCTTCTTCTTATTCATCAATATATTTATTTATTAATAAGTTATTAGTATTAATGTTTATTAAGTATGTATATATTCACTTATATGCACTTATATAGTAAAAATTAAGCATTTCACTCGTCGGGTTTTAATTTAATACTGTGACTATTGTAATAATTGATTTGTAGGTATGTATATGTATTGTATGTGACAATATGTGATAGTATAATAACAATAAATTATGTATTATTCAATATTTTAAAATTTTGAATGTAATATTTTTTTGATTTTTACAATATTTGTTTCATATAATAATTTATTTTAAGTTGCATTTTATATTACGGTATTCGTATAGGCACCATACACATTAGCGTTGTTCACTGATTGAACAAAATATATAGGTAGGTATCTAAAATATAATGTATATATTTGTGCAAACTTATCCATGAATAATCCATAATTAACGTGCTAAATTTTTCCGTTGGTTGATTATAAAATATTTAGTCGGCGGAATCGATATACGCCCGTATGTGCAACCAGTTTGTGTACCTATTCTACTACGCGTGTGCTGGTGACACTATACGCTGCGGCCGTCTCGCTGCAACGCGCTGTACCTTTTCGGACAGTGGCGTAGACAGGATTTTCCAATGGGGGGGGGGGGAGGGCTTGAAAATAAATAAATACTCGTAGACACAAGATTATGTTTAATACATCATAATATATAATATATAATTATATAAACCAAAAAAAAGAAAAATATTTTTTTAGTTTGTCCAGTCTGTTAATTGCATACGTTTAAGTGAATTTTTTGTAAATTTTTGCATAACTTCAACTTCTGTCAATTTTTCTTTTTTATTGATGTTGGCTATAGCTAATCCGTTGAGACGTTCCTGTGTCATGGTTGATCTTAAGTATGATTTTAAACGCCTCAACGTTGAAAATGTTCTCTCAGGCGTAGCTGAAGTAATTGGTAATGTGGAAAACAGTTTTAACAGTACCTGCATTTTGGGTAATAAATTTGTACAGTGAGGTAGTGTGTGAATAACTGTCTGTGGTTTATTATCCTTGTCTTTCTACCGGTATCTCCACATATGTAGTTCAGCTTTAAGACTAGAACTGTCACTAAATGATGATGTTGATAACGATTTAAAATAAAACTGTTTACTTACGAACATGGTGTATTTATAATATGAATTATGAATAGATACACATTGCTTACGACCACTATAATCATTATTCGTATTGATAATATGAAATATAAAAAAAATAAAATTACACGGACAATGGGGGAGGGGGGCTTCAGCCCCTTAGCCCCCCCCTTGGGTACGCCACTGTTTTCGCCAACGGACCTTTTCACCGCCCATATAACCCTTTCAACCACGATCGTCTGACCACCGAGCCTTTTTTCCACGAGCCTTTTCGCCGCCAAACTATTTCCTATTATCTCGATAGCTAAATACATCTGTGTATAACATACTTACATAGGTATCTATTGACCTCTATTATCCTCTATTACTCTTTACTGTTTAGTGTAAAATTGATTTTGACAAGGAATTGGTCCTTTATTTCTCATTAATCCCAATTCATCCCCCTCTTAAATGAGCTTCAGATGAGCTCCTGGTTTCCAGTAGGTATACTCGTATATAGGTAGGTACGTTCAGATGTTGAATTGGAAAAAAAAATATGGACGGACTATGGGCTTAGTTAAAAATCAGCGTTCCAGTACCTAGGTACCTATACATATTAGAGAAAAAGTATAAACCGTAGTGAACTTCGTCGTACACACCCCCTATCCGAAGTTTCTCAACCGGGAGACATTTTAAAAACATTTTTAGATTGTTATATAACATGCATAGAAAATAAAAATACAACATTTTTTTACATCAACGTTGGGTTATACATTGTCGAGAAAACATAGTTAAGCTTTCCTCTTTCAAAAGAATTGAACATTTAATTCCTTTTAAATTAATTATCAATGAAGTTGTAGATGTAGACCAAAATTAAATTTTTATACAATTTTTCATCAATTTTTTATAAATTACTAAAAAGTGGTAAAAAAGTTTTGAAACTTGTATTATGTAAATTACACGTGAATACGTAAATTTATTAGTACCACTACTGTAAATAATGTGTACATTTAAAGTCTCTGACATTATTACTTTCTGATTACAACTTTTGGTCATTTTTTGTATACATTTTCTGTTCACTTAAGAAAAATACATATTGTGAAAATCGAAAATTAACTTCTTTAAAGTATCTGAAAGCTTATACGCCCATTAAACTCCTTTTAATTAAACTTGAATGCGAATAAAAGCGACTATTTATATGATAACGGAAAATCCAAAACATAGTGATCAGTGGTAGAAGTAGAACGCAATTCGCTATTCCACTAATTAAATTAAATGTAAACAACTATCTAGTAACTGAAATTTATATTAATACGTTTTTTCTTTTCCTGGGAAGATCGGTTTATGGAGATTGTGGTTTAACAGAAAGATAACCGATAAGTTCTGCCAGTAAAATCGGACCGTAAAATAACCATTAAACATTACGGAGACTAATGACTTAACCGAAGTTTGTAAGAACCGACTGTAAATATTAGACTAACTGCCGGTTAGCGTTAACGGACACTATTTACCGGATATTGTAAGAACGGGCCTTAAAAATATTCGTATTTTTAAAACAGATAAACGACAGATTCACGTAAACAAAAAAATATTTATTACGAAAACAAATTATCACCTCAAGTACCTTAAGTATGTATCTAGATACATTTATTTAATAAATAGTTTATGAACAAATTTGGTTACGACGTTTTAATTTGTGTAATTTCGCAGGTTTTTGTTACTCCGTGAGATTGATCTCCGGTAATAATCTTCTTGATAATGTACTTGAGAATATTTTCGGTAACAGAGAATATTTTTTACTTGCATCACTATATAGCTGTAACTTTCATACGCGCAAACACGTGTCAAAATATGTTATGTACGATTATTTTCAAGTCATGTAAAGTGACATAAAAATACATGAAGTTGCCTTAGAAAATTGTGGGATTTGGGTTTGATGAATTTTAATTCTGAAAATAGATTTGAATGTATCCATATAATACGTCTACTGTGGTTTAACCAAGACAAATTTTAAAATTCGTTTTTTTGTTTGTGTTATTATTGAACAATAAAACCATTTTTTAGTTTTTCATTTTTTACTATAAAACACACAATTTTTGTAATATTAATAATCGCCGTGGTTAATCTCAAGTAAACAAGTTAATTGATATGTTAAAATTGAAAACTTTCCTAAACACGGAGTCGGGATATAGTCCGACCGGGTCTGTTTCCTATACGTACTAGATTAGTGGTTTTTGTCCACTATCTTGCATGATATATTTACCCACTACGTTACAGCAGATATATTATTATGTCGTTGTTTTCATATAATATATTAGGTATATTACGATTTTATTAAAGTGTTTTATACGGTTTTATATTTTTAACTTTATTTTAGTTATTTTTGTTTTACTCGTATTGGTAGCAAATTACTTTTGAACTAGATCGTTATAGAATAACACAACTTAATATCTGTCAGTCATTACGGCATTGGGACTTTGAGAGGTTTGTATTAAATTTGAAACAATCCTGAACTTTGGTTATTTAAAACCTAGTTTATCTAATAGAGTAAAATATGTGTCGGGATATTATAACATCCTTCAAAAAGTTAATAACAATAATAATAATAGGTAAAAAAACAAAGGTAATCAATTTTTCTATTAAACGAATAGATGAAGACCTTTTTAGGGGGGGGGGAATGTAGCACCTCTTCACCATTTCTCGTTTCTGCCCGTATTTGATAATCTGTATTAAATATATATATATATCTACCTAGTAATAAATAAAACAGTATTATTATATAGAATTTATAATCAACACTAATATGTAGGTACTATTAGGTAACCTACCTAACCTATAGCTTTATAGGTATTATTATTATTTATTTCATACACAAGAATTATTAAATAGGTACCTATTAGGTACCTACATATATAACAAACATAAACATAATAAGTAGTAATTACTATAGGTATAGTATGGGTATAGTATATTTTATAAATAAACAAGTCGTACGGCATACAATAATGTCGTAAAATTAATTTATTTTTCAATCAATTCATACATTTATTAATTACATCACAAAATATATGCAACAATAATACATCAATAATTGTTACAATATTTTAAATCTATATAATAATGAAATATGATTACTATGTATAATTGTATAGATATAAACTAAAATATACACTACATATTTGTTTGCACGCGTAAATTCCTATAAGACTATTAAGAAAAAATGGTCTGGGGGGGGGGGGCAAATGGTGTCGTTACACGTAGAAAAATCTTTGAACTATCAAACTAATTTTTAATACCATTTGATAGCATTGAAAGATTACAAAGCGGCAACACCTTATCTTCTCTACATCGTGCTGCACGTGCATCGTGAAAAAGAGTGATAACTGTTAAAACACTTCGTTCCGCTTTATACTTATATATATTATATATATTATCATGATAAGAAATGAAACGAGAATGATGACATCTTCGTGATACGCATCTTATTATAATATATTAATTTGCGGTGCTTTGTCACTATTCGACTTTCATTACAGCTCGACATGGGTTGTCGTATCAACGCATTTAAGTATTTACTTAACACATTTGGTTGCACAACTATAGGATCTATTGCCGTGGTCCAAGCTTATGTATGTACTTTCAACTCGCCACTTATTATGTGTCTTTTTCGATTTTAGTAATGTCGTGTCATTTCATTGTACTCGATGGACTGATCTCACGTGCTCGATTTTCGATTTGATTTAATCGTCAATAACAATGGATAAAACAATTGTTGGTTCTAAATGCGTGGTAAAAAACTGCATAAACGGCACAAACACTGCCGCCGTCGATGTGAGTTATTTTTCTTTTCAAGAGGACTTAGAGTGGTAAGGAATAACCATGACGTAGATTAACGTTTTGTAACATGATATTAATTACCTAGGTAATTTAAAAAAATTCTGGACGTCCAATATGGTTGGATAACTGTTTTCCCGGACAGAGTGGTGAAATTACAACTTCATTTATTCAATGTAGAACCCAGATATGCCAAGATAATTTCGAAAACAAAATGTTTATTAAAGTTAATCAGAAGAAACTGTTAATAAACAGAGTGTGTACCGACACTATTTTACAGTAAGATATAATTATTATTTAGTTTTATTTTAGCCTACTCTAAGTAAGAAAAAGAAATACTAGGCACCTAGGTACTTAGTAATAGGGATATAAGTTTTTAATTATACTTTTTTAAAACAAATTATAATTAATGCAAGCATTGTATTGCAATTAATGCAATATTAATTAATGACAATAAAATATATGTAAATTACAATTATATTCTATTGAGAAAATTAACCATTAATGTAGTGGCAGAAATGTAGAAAATTAATAATGTAAGTTATTGTAACTTTATACAAGTGCAACAGTATTTGTTTGAATTGTGGCTTTTGGGTCTAGGGAAAATTGTTAATATTTAGTAAAACCAGTAACTGTAAATAATGTGTTCAATTATTTATGAACATGTTAATTTAAAATACTTTCATTTTGTAATGAATGTGAATGATTTTGCCTTGTTCATTTAACGTTTATTTTATATTTATTAATATTATACAAAATAATTTTTATCATGCATTGGAAATTTGGAATTCACTAATCAGTTTAGTAATCACATAACACAAATTATCAATAATAATGAAAATTATAAAATAAAAATACAATTTAGCGTATTAAATGTAACAGTAATTTAAATATAGGTAGACGTGCAATAAGTTGTAAATTAGATTAGATATGGGATTTTTTTTATTAGGTATTTTATGGTTAAAGATCGAATCTTATCTTAAATTATGCTAGTCGATACTTTAAACTTTATAACAGGGCTTAAAATATTATAAATATTTATTGTTCAATGTTATAGTACATTTAAACATTTTCCATTTTTTATGTTTAATGTTATTAATTATTTAAACGTTGTTTAATTTCTTTTGTTTAATGTTTAAAAGTTATAAATGTTTAACGGTTTTTGTTGTTGAATTTTTTTTAGTTAGTGTTTGATATATAGACAATAACATTGATTATATATTACTATAGATTGGCTGCTGGCATACAAAATTATATGCTCCAGCTATTCATCCGATAGAGTGTGTTAACAATGTGAATCGAGTATAATATTTCTTATTGTTATATTTTTGATGGTCAATCTGTGTATTTGGACTACGAAACGATAATAAACCTGTTTTCGTGAAAATATTTTTAAATGATGAGATTTTTATTCTTCTTAAAATTTCATAAAAATTAGAAAAATGAAAAATAGAAAAGTGGTGGCACCGGATGGAGTACCAGTAGAAGTAATGAAAGTATTAGGAAGTTTAAGTATAGGATGGCTAAAAAAAGTTATTTAATAATGTACTAGTTGAAGGAAAAATTCTAGAATCGTGGAGGAAGAGTTGTGTGGTACCAGTATTTAAAGGTAAAGAAGATGTACAGGAATGTGGAAATAATAGAGGGATTATACTTATGAGCCACAGTATGACTATTTGGGAAAAGATAATAGATAAAAGGTTAAGAAGTGAGACAATTGTTACTAGAAATCAGTTTGGGCTAATGCCTGGGAGGTTAACAATGGAGCCAATATTTTGTGTAAGACGGACTGACGTACGCATTGAGAAAGAAAACAGAAAAGTTGTGTATGTTATTTATTGATCTAAAGGAGGCTAATGATAGGGTTCCTAGGGAGAATTTGAAGTGGGTATTAATGAAGAAAGTATTACCAAAAGTGTATGTGAACGTAATTAAGACATGTATGAAGGAGTCAAGTACAAGAGTGAAGAGTCTGTGTGGGGAAACTGAGAATTTTAGGGTTAAAATGGGAGTACACCATACGAACCATACGTACGAACCATGGGGTTCGGCTTTGAGTCCTTACTTATTTTCCCTGGTAATGGATGAAATAACTAAGGATATACGGGGTAAAGTATTATGGTACATGCTGTTTTCAAATTATATAGTAATGATAGGAGAGAGTCCTGAGGAAGTGAATGCTAGACTTAATGAGTGGAGCGAAACTCTTGAGGGTAAAGGATTTAAGACTAATAAGAGTAAAACAGAATAAAATGAGTAGGTATGATTTTGGAGAACGGGAAAACGAAGCAAATAGGGAAAGGCAAGTAATAGGTTTGAGTGGTGATGAAATAGGTGAGGTGAAAAAACTATTTACCAATAGTTTATTACTTTATCTATAGTAATACCAGTACCACTGATACAATACGATGGACCGATAATATGATAACACCGAATCCATTACAAAACGCCCTGAAAGGATTTTTGTGATTAATTAATCAAATATAAAATATTATAATTATATTAATTCAAATTGAATAATCATTATTATATATTTTATATATCTCATTTTAACATTGTATTTTGGTGTGACGTCGTCGCAAGATGAAAAATGGTACCTATTATAATTTTTGTAGTCGGTTCGCTGTTGGCGTTGTCAAACATTGGTAATACATGGAACGGGGCTTGTGTGTGTCCGTCATTTCCAAGTGCATGGTCAATCTCTCATGTAAATGCCAAAAGACCATCACTTTGTGTCGCAAGGAGTGTACTACTTTTCATGGAAAATTATACAATGAATGCTGCTCGTGCATGGGTGAGTCAAACAATTAAAACAAATATAATAATTATATAATATGTATAAAACTATTTAGAAGACAAAACAATGAAAATATGGACATTGATAGATCAAAAAAGTTCAGCATTATTAATTATTACTCAATATCACATTCATGAAGACTAGAATAAGTATTCTAAACACGTACGCCTGTCCACTTCAATAAACATTCTGAAAATAATTGCACAATTAAATAATATAGGTTTTATTTTAATGCATTATTTCTCTACATAACTACCATGTGAATAAATACATTGTTTTCCAACATTTAACCAGTTTTATAAGCCGATTAAAATGAGAGTTTCTGCTTGTGTGTATACTGATGTAGACTTTTCACTTCAGTGTGAACTTTTTCATCAGAATCAAATTTGTACTTTTAGATCTGGAAACAATAAAAATTTACAAGGGTCTAAATTTGAACTGCATGTAAGATTTGGAATTACTTGAAATCCCAGTCATGCTACAATGGATGCAATTTAAATACAAAGATTTTAAGTAATTCTACATTATCAAAGTCTGAATTTGGCCCCATGTTAATTTCTTTTAAAGAATATCTTAAAGTACCAACATTGGCTCTGTTAAAAAAGTTTAGAGTGAAATAAAAAGACAAGAAGTATACTATACAAGTAGGAAAAAAATTTGTTGATTTAGATGAAAATTAAACTGAGAAGTGATACATTAAAATAAAGCTCATAATATTTTCCATCAAATATTGAAAAAATCAAATTTTTATCCTAAGTACAAAAAAATTTATGGGTAAAGAGGCAGTACTTATCAGCCCACCCTCATACTTCAACCCATATAGTATAGCAGTTAATGATTTTTTTTTTATTTTACGATACAAAAAAGTTATATTTTAATTGTGACCTATTAAACATTTTATAGGTTGTATAACGCATCCATATATAATATATGCATATATGTACACTTTAATAAACATTATTATTTATTATTAATTGTTATTAACTAATTTAATATAACTAATGTAATATTTTTTATGACCAACTTAAGGGTTTAATAGTATATGATGAATTAATTCATAGACATGTGTAAATTTAAATTTAAAAGTTTTAATTAAAGTTAACAATTACGGTTGATATTAGTACATATTATAGTCTTCTTCTCCTTCGCCTTCTCTCCCAACTATTTGGGGTCGGCCACCCTGGTCCTACACTTTCAATTAACTCTATATCCCACATCTTCTTCATTTACACCCACCTTCCTCATATCACTCGCGATCACATCCCCTCATCTCTTATTCGGTCTTCCTCTAACCCTCTTACCAACAACATGCATTTAACATAATAATCTTACTGTATCAGTCTCATCCCTCCTTAATACATGCCCAATTCATATTAATCTATTCTCTCTCAATTTGTCTACTATCGAAGCTACACCTATACTACCTCTGATATACTCATTCCTTATTCTA
>JAIPRL010011353.1:0-13724 GCA_025469235.1 Pemphigus obesinymphae
AAACCCGGAACCCGGAAAAAATTAAAACCGTTTTTTAACCACGTATCAGAAACCCGGAAAAATTTTAACCGGTTTAAACCCGTAACCCGAAACCCAAAAAATTTTAACCCGTTTTGACTCCCTGGTAAAATGTATTTGTTAACTTATTTCGTTTTCTACAAAAGATAGCTTTTGCGGATGTCGCGAATCTCACGATTTAAATATACATTTGTGAACGTGGCCAAAATGTACATTGTTTGACGCGGTAATTCGTTCTGCACAACGGCCGTTTTCTCTTAACACACAGCGATCCGTCTTAAACGTAATAATATATCATCGTTAATTCAACCCCTTCATGAAGATGCGACGGTTTTTCTTAACTCCGTGTCCCGAGTAAACGTATTCGCGTGTGCAGTGTACGATTATCTAAAACCCGAAGTTGGCGAACGACATCGGATATCCGATATTTATATATATATATATACGATATTATACAGTATACGCGAATATTGTGCGGTTTTATTCTATTCCTTCGCTGGCGAATATTCAATTCCGCACACGATTAATTCATACATCATTACTGACAGCGCGAGAGCCGACTGGATCTGTGCATTTTATGCAGAGGGTCGTCGTCGGAAACTGTTGGTCGCTATGGGGAGTTCGACCCTGAACTCATGGACACCGTGTCTTCGACTCTAAACGTTCGCGCTCCATAACTATAACTTCTCTCTTAGTAATTGGAGAGTCAAAATGATGTATACAAAATATAATGGATGAGAATATTTACTATTGCGTAGCGTACAGTTAATTTAGATAATTGATATTTATTTTTATGTTTTTTTTTTTTTTAAATCTAAATATTTAAAAATGTTACAATTTTCAATCACGGATTGTATGTTTTAAAAAAAAATTGTTGAAAAATCTCCACGCTAGAGCACAGTAAATATTCCTCATCTTTCGTGTTTTTTAAACATTTTATTTTGTGATTACGAATAGAGAAGATCTAGTTATAAAGCGTGAACGTGATTTTTAACAAATATCGTGATAACACAACAATAAAATATGATACACTGCTATTTTCAAATTACTTTTAAAATATTATTAAATTGTTGGATTTTCATTTTTTATAAAACTTTATAAAAATTTCCTACACAAAACCTTTGAAAAGCTGATGTATAACATCCACTTATACATTACACGGTATTATTATCTACATACCCTAAAATATGAATGTAGATAATACTTAGGTATAATGACATATATTTTTAATTAATACTTATTACTTATATGCATATGATAAAATAATATGTAAAAACGATGATGAAATCACACCTTAAATCAAAACTGACTTTTAAACTAGATATGTTTAGGCCATTTTGTCTTGTATTTGTACGAAAAGTGTATAATATGCGGTATTACGTTCAATTCATTAAATCAGTTTTTAATGAATTTTAATTTTAAAATAACCGTATTTCTGTGCGCTTATTGTTTACTTTAGACAAAATATATTTTGTCCTCTCTGCAAACAAAAACTATTTTGGATGAATTCCCACCCCTTACCATGCATCTATATTTATATGTGTGTGTATATGCTGCATATTTTGTGCACCCATATTTAAGATTGATAAAACTTGAAAAATCGATCTGGAACATAATTTTACAATTAATTTTTATGTTAAAAAAAATACATCTCGAAATTAAAACTTCTGTTTAACATAATCCCCGACCGTTTCGAATAAAATATATCGTGTACCTACTTTTTTTCGCTGTATGGTTAATTGAATTCGAGAAATAATTGCATTTGAGTACCTATATTATAATATTATGTAAAACGAACCGTTAAAGCACTTGAAGGTAACCACTCAAATAAATATTAGAATGCGGTTTTTTTTTTATATTTTCATATTCGTACCTATATATATTTTATTATAATATACACATAACATAGAACCTACACCGTACGTATTTTACCATTTGAAGTTTAATGACAGTTTATTAACAAATTATTATACGATCACTGCATAAATATACCATGTAATAAATTTTAAAACATAAACGTTAGTGCGATATGCATTATCAAAATATAAAATTTCCCGTAAGAGGGACTGCCGTTTCGATTCCTCCATAGGAAACTCAATTTGGAAGCCTAGTAAAAACGTGGGAAGGTGTACATTATCAGAATATACAATTTCCCATATAAGAGGGATGTGAAAATGTACCTAATTATTTATTTATACGTAGGGGGAATGTGGAGCAGTACCGACCTACAAACGTAATTTTGTATAAAGCATGAACAATTTGATATAATTTTCATCAGACGGAACGATTCGACCACAAAACTAGCCAGTCACACTATAGTAAAAGGATTTTTAAAAACTCCAACTTTATTTGGGTGAAATTTTCGTTTTCTAAAAGTGTTTCAATATATGATTTTATCCCATGGCGATTGTGTGTATGTCATTAGGCATGCACTATGATTTTTTATAGTTGAAATTGTTAATTATAAATCCTAAATTAATAATATCAATGTATATTCTAAAAAATTAAAATAGTTATTAAAAGTTATATTTATAGCATTTTTTTTTAACATGATATTGTATAATGTTGAATGAGGTATAGGTACATTCTATGGTTATGCATTTGGTTAGCTGATTTCCCCATCATTAACACTATTATTAACATTCAACAATATTGTGTTGATGTTTTTTTTTTATATACATGAACCATGAATAACAAAACAAAAAATCAAATAAATAATATATTCATATTCCTATACATTTTCCAACGATAATTTTTTGTGGAATATATACGATTTTTCCCCAAGGTATTCCCCAAGGTATATTACCTATATTACATTAAATCAACAGCTATTCGATAAAAGTACTTATGATAGACTTCCAAATTAAATTTATAAATAATATTTTTAATAAAAATAAATAAAAAAATAATACATTTTTTTACTGGTTTGATTTAATTAAACAACATTAACTTTAAAAAAATTTAATTTTAAAAGCAAACAATATTTTAGTAATAATACAAAATACGAGATAATGTATATTTGAGCAGGAATTAATGCAAAAATAGATCAATAACTACTGATATCATTGAAAGATTATCCATTGAAGAAAATCTAATTTCACTAATTTTCAAAAATAGGTTGTTATAAAAACCGCACCATACGATTATTCCCATTGTATGAGAGCACCCTCACTTTCCCCTATTAGTGCATTCTTTACCGGTAAACAAGACTGTATAACTACAGTCTTTCAAATTTAATGAAAAATATTTTTATCCTAGTTATTTTTCAGTGCTCGACCTGTAGTTTAAACCCTATAAAAATAGAGAGGTTAAATTTATAAGTAAAATTAATTAACGTGCTCCTAGAATATCTATAAATACAAATATATAAAAAAAAAAAAATAATAATAATAATAATAATAATAATAATAGGTATTTAATTTTTATAATTTTTTGTTTTTATGTTTTTTCGAACGAACTAAATATTCACCGTTTCAATGGCGTCGGTATAGCGTTTAATTGTAATACATTTAATTCGAGCTAATTAAAATCTGCAGTTGTCGCATTTCAACGGAGACTAAAAATAAAGAAATCTATTTGTCGAGCATTTGTTGTTGTTTAACGAAAGTTAACATGAAACAAATGTCGTAATTTTGTCATCGCAATGCGTGTGTATATTCATGAAACGTTATTAAGAGATGCGTCCTTATAATTTATGTCTTATACATATTATACCGGGGTAATTAGTTTTGGAACTCAGCCATGTGATATCATGTAAAATACGACTTAAGTCTTAAAGTGATTTGCTCGTTATTTATGAAACATGTTCACATTTGTTTTTTTGTACATTGCTTTGAGTTTACTTCTGATTTGAACGAAATAAAAAACTATTAATATTATTGGTTTTAATGAACAAGTTCAAGATTCAATTCAATTCTCGACGATACGTCATATTTTGTTAGCTTAGGTTAGCATTCACGATGAAACTCGTAATCACAGTCTAATTGGATATTGTCTAATTCATACAAACTGTAATTCAGTGACGTCTCTCGGTTTACAATATTATTAAATCGATTTTTAATTTAATTTTAAAATATTTCCATTATTATATAGCTTGTATTATATGGAGTGGTATTAATAAATAATAAGAACATAATATTATAGCCGGTAATTAGATGACTTTGAACAAGAGCTGAGTATTATCACGATATTACGGCGTTTCCAAGGTTCAAAAATAATTTCAATTTTCTTCATTTTTTTATCAGAGAACCTATAATTCTCGGTTATACCTTATAAAATAGTAATAGGACAGTATAAAAAAGTATATTTTCCAAAGAATTGGATTCTTGAACATTCTATGAGGTCTTAGGAAATTAAATCCGTCTTATGGGATCCTTTGAAGGATCTGATAGTGGAACAAACTAAATTTTCTTTGATGGGGGGTTTTATACTAACCTTGCCTCCGGAAATTATTTTCGTGTCAGAAATTCATCTACATCTTCGAATTTTTCTCCGTAAAAGTATCTAAGTTACTAAGGTAAATAGTACCTTAAACATTATACCTACTTATAAATGTACACCAATACGTAATTAATAAGTATATAATTGTTATTAAATAAACAAAATACGAATATTTTTCACGAATGTCTATTTTGAAATGTTTGTGTAGTTATATAGTATAATATATAAAATAATGCGTGTCTGCAAAGTTTCTAAATTCGATATTTATACTATAATGAAGTTTACAATTAATTTTGCAAGTTTAAAATGTTCTTTTTTAAAACTCACCAAGTTTTTATTTTTTTTTTTTAAAGTTTTTTTCCTTTTATTTAATAAGTCTAGTAAATTATTTATTTTAAAAAGAAACCTAATATTTTCATTAAAAGTTTACATTTTTTTTTTCTCGAAAATAGTGAAACTTATTTCAATATTTTATATTAGACCTATTCGTAGATATAAATTTTTTGGATTATTGGTGTAATTAATAGATCAATGAAACAACCGAGTACCTAAGTACATTTTAAATGAAAATGGATTTTCATCCTCGTGCACCATGGCTTGAAAACAATCGAAAAATGCATCCCAGTCTTGTATATTTCCATGGAGCTCCGGTATTTTTAATGGGAGTAACTGGACACGAGCTTGACTAGCAGACATATTCATTGATGTTTGCGTGTTGCTGTTGAGATTTTTTCTTACATTAACAATTTCTTGGATCTGAAATTGAATAATTAAATAATCACCTTCAAATTTGCTACGTTCTTCTTCTTCTTTTTCGTAATCATCAACCACAATTAATTCCAGCTGTGTTTGAATATCGTCAAACTTTCGGTTTAAACGAGAAATCTGTTGGTAGATCAAATTCTTCCACAAAATGTTTCATTCGTGTAAGAGCGGACTTGACAATACCACGCTTTTTCCTTAAATCCTTCATCTGATTCTGCATATCTTCATTGAATACCACAGTTCGCTATATTGATAAAAGAAAAACTGATGTCGTATAATGAAGCCACAAATCATAACGTAGATACAAAAAAATAAGAATTCAAAAAAATGCAAATATCTAGCCAAGCAATTTTAATAAAAATTAAAAAAATTATTGTAAAAGGAGCAAAAATAGAAATAATTTTAAACGCACGAATCGCACAGTCTTCCCATTTAATTTTCTAATGCCATGTTTTGCCAATTTTAACTAATGAAATACACTATATACATTTGATTCGTTGATGAATTGATCCGATTTACTGTTAAAACGAATTGAATTGAGCGAATTCATTCATCTTAGAGATGTGTCGTTCATGAACGAACTAGTTCAATGAACGATCTGATATTGTGAACGGTTCATTAATCGTTCACAAATTCAAATGAACTAGTTCAATATTGAACGACACGAGCAAACGAACGACTCATTACCGACACGAATATTTGAAAATTTGAACGAAATGAAGTTACGAACGGACGAACGAACAGTGTTCAAAATAAATAAATTAATGATAGGCTATAGATACAGAATAAAATTACCTAAGTGTTATAATGGACGATATGTATGGAATGCAGTAGATATAGCATACAGTTCGCTCAATGAACTGGTTCATTTTAATGCACGACGAACGATGAACTAGTTCACCAAAATGAACGATTGGTCCCGTCTCCAATTCATCTAAACGGGTCACGACGCGATTCCCGTCTCTAATATAATATTTACAGAGATATGTGACCGCATTGGCCGCCGTTCGGCCATCTTTCCCTATACCTCGTCGGTACAACCGTTACCGCACATACCAAGCTATACCTGTACACACACACATACACACACACACACACACATATATTTAGACGATTCTCGTCTCTAAAATAATATTTACAGAGATATGTGACCGTATTGGTCGCCGTTCGGCCATCTTTCCCTATACCTCGTCGGTACAACCGTTACCGCACATACCAAGCTATACCTGTACACACACACATATATATATATATAGACGATTCTCGTCTCTAAAATAATATTTACAGAGATATGTGACCGTATTGGCCGCCGTTCGGCCATCTTTCCCTATACCTCGTCGGTACAACCGTTACCGCACATACCAAGCTATACCTGCACACACACACACACACACACATATATACATACATATATTTACCACCGGTGAATTATTATCGACCATAAATATTATATTATATGTATATTATGTATACGTGCCCACCACATTATATTATAATAATATGACCTGCGGAACGATTGCAGTTTGCTGATCCTCTCGCCGACGTATTAGCCGCAGCTATATTATATACGAGCACCTCTGTGCAGACCTCTGAAACCCATTGTTTTTCTCGTGGTCCTCGGCGGGCGACGAGGGCCATAAAAAGGTATGAAAACGACATTTCGGGGGTGCGATAATCGCGCAATTAAGCCCACTTAAAACGCACACGGGACGAGCCGTATTACAATAAAATTCGCGAACATTAGCCGCGGGCCGCGTATAGTTTTTACTGCGGTCGACGGCCAAAATATCGTGTGTGCGTTTTATGTGAAACAATAATTTCGGCCGCCGCCGTCGTTAAGCACTTTTTTTCCCTCCCCCCGTTCCTCTCCCGCTTTTCCACACTTTTCACACCGTATAGTTATATATATATATGTATTTCAGGTGGTAGGCATATATATATATATATATATGATATTATCATAAAGGCTTCGAATATATCGAGAGTTTCCCCTTTTTTTTTTTTTTAGCACCGCCATTTTTAACCCACGTCAGCGGCCAACACTACATATACCATATAGGTACATAACCCGGGTCGGTCATAATTTTTCCGAAAAATAAAAAAAAAATACACATTACAAATACCACGTAAATAATTTTTTATTTTTTACCATAATTCCTAATTACATGGCCTGGCCATGTCAAACACTCGGCCCGCCAGCATAATTGGAAAATTAAATGAAAATAAATAAAAATACATACATAATTCTGTGATAAAAGAAGTGGCTCCCGAAATAGAAAAGTTAATAGCAGAAAAGAAATGTCAGATATCCCAACCGTCGAGAAGACATTATTAATTTCATTTTTATTTTTTTTTATGTTTTGTAATTTAAATATTGACTAATAAGTAAATTTTAATTAATTTTTTTTTTTTTTTTTTAGATTTTGAATAACACACAATAATTAATTAAAAATACTTAAAAATAATTTAACAATACATAATGTCGCCGTTTCAGAATACAATAAATTTTACAAAATTTATAATTATAAAATGTTTTTTTTTTCCCGATTGTGGTCCGCATAGTATTCTATTCAATATTTTTGGCCCAGCTGATAACATGATTAACATAAAGGTAGACAGGCAGAAAGGTTGGTGTAGGTATTTAGGATATACCCGTGCGGTTCGAGTAGTCGATTTTTATTTTTTTTTTTCCTATATTATATTATTATAATTGGCCAAATTCGCAATCAACGTCGTTCCGGTTTGCGTTTCAACGACCATTCATTTGTTTATAAATGAAAATTAACGCCAAAAATTTATATATGGATATAGTATACCTATGTATAGGTAGTTATACAATATTATCATAATCGGTTATATCAAAAAACGGCCCGTTCGATCGTATAATACAATATGCAAACGTGATTGTTTTTATTTATTTATTTTTATCATCGACTGATGTTACTGTGAATTTAATTACTTTTGATGTTCGCGTACATTTTGTGGATATTTTTTACGGCGTCACAAAAAAAAAAAAATCAACGATGACAATTTATTCTGTGCTAAATAAACGTCCAAAGCGTTTACCGAACGCCGAACGATAGTGTATAATGAATTACGAAACTCTTTTCCGTGTCAATCAAATAATTGTTATATGCACTAGACTACAATTATTTATTTATTAGCAGTACCCGAGTGCAATTCAATTTTAACATTAATGTACGCGTGACTACGAATGAACATTAATTATGTCTGTGAAATATTTTATCGTCGAAACCATTAATGTTAAAATCTATTCATCAATATTATGCCTTTGTCCAATACAATCATGTTTTATAGGTTAGCCAACCAAGGACAGTTACATCGCATTTTAAACTTATATTTTAAGTAGGTAAAGCAAATTAAAAAAAAAATATATTCAAGTTTAAACTTAAAAGTTATTTATCAGTTTTGGTAAAAAATAAAGTAAGTATATGTAACTAAGTTAAGTTATAACTCATAAGTTTGTTTAAAATATATAGTAAAAACATTAGTTTAAAGTTAATATTGTTTTTCGATATGTACCATTTTTCCCTAGTCTGTGTCGTGGAATTTTTGTGATAATTACTCCTGTTATCCATAGATTCCTATATTATCTTTGCTGTTACATTTTTTTTTTTCAAGAGGAAGTTATACATCCAATTTTTAAGAGGTTTTGTATAAGTAATAAAAATGAAATTTTGAGATAAATTAAAATCTAATAATTTAAATATATTCAAATATATTTTAAAATAGTCATGTGTTAATATCATTTTTTATTGTTGTGTAATTGCGATATTTGTTGAAAAAAAAATATGCTTATGCAAAATTACGATTACCTACTCGTTTCTCAGAGGTTATTATAAAATCGAAAGTTGCCAACATTTTGGAGGAAATTTCATATCGTTTTTAAATATTTAGTACACAATTTTATATTCAAAAATCTTTTTTTTTTTTCGTCGGCTGTAACTTTGTATAGGTATTATGTTCTCTTCAAAATGTTGTTATCTTTCGATAATATAATAGGTGTTTTTATTCTTAAACCACTGTGAAACGAATTATTGCCTTGGTAAGTAGACATTTCTTTGCATAGAATTCATAGCTGGTCACTAGTATCACGTTCTCTTAAATGGTATATTTAATAAAATTAAAAATGATAACAATCAAAATATCCATGAAATAATCGATAATATAGTCATTTTTTTTTTTTTTTGCCACAATACCCTTTTTTGATCATCACATTTTGTCTGAATATTTCAATAGATATGGTGTGAGGAAGACGCCAACCATTTAGTGAATAAATATAGGTATTTAAATTTAATTTCAATAACACATTTTACAATACAAAGTAGATAATTCAATAAATCATTACACATTTTTAGTTAAAATTTTATGATTATTTTTTAAAATAAAATTAAAGTATAAGAAATTAAATAGGATTAAATAAGAAAAACTCAAAATACAAAAAATAGTAATTATTTTACTAAAAAATTTTTCAAAAATACATTAAATAAAATAATTTATCTCCTAAAATTTACATTACATTAGTTTTAGGTTACACTTGTTATTCGTTAAGTTATTATTTACTAACATGACGAAAATTGAAAATTATTAAAAATAATAACTTATATCTTGACTTTTAACTTTTAAACTCGTTTCTGTCCATATTATTTTAGTTTTATAATAATATAAATAACATTTTTATTTTTAGTATATGTATAATAAATTAATTATCTATATTGTCCATTCTGCGCAGTGGTCTTTGTACCTATTGTCGACCTTATTTATTGGCAAAAATTTAATATTATTTTCAAAATATTAGTATAAAATTATTATTTATATTTCTGAAAACTATTTCATAGTATTTCGTGCATAGTTCATAAATTAATAATATATTAATATTAATATCATATAATAAATTAATAAGCTTAAATTTGTAGAAAAAAGTTATAAAAAGTTTAGTATGTACGACGGAAAAAGTTTATACAAACAAATAGTTTTTACTAGGAATTATCATAAAAACACATAGAAAAACAAAACGCACAAACATTTTTAAAAAGTTTTTAATTTTATTATTAATAACAGGATAGTTGTCATGACTGTAATAATACTATAAATTGAACGAAAAATCCAGAGAAATATGTACATATATAAATATCGAAGTAATGTCAAAGAAAATAAAAGAAATAATAGTTTTTACAAATATAGTATTTGCTACATATATATATATAGCTTACAACGGCCAGAAGACGGCCACAGTCAAATAATCAGTTACAACATTGTAATTTTTTTTTAAACTTATATGCGATTATAAATAAATATACGTTTTTACAGTATCCGATATAACGTACAACACAATAAATTCTGAACTAGTGGTTTTCATCGTCGTAATTTGTGCAAGTATACCCGTATATTATTATTTTATTGAATTAATTTAACGTTTTATAATGTCTGAATTTGTGATTTTTAAAACTTCTCACCACTGCCCGGATTACAAACATCAAAGTTTTCACAAGAATAAACAAGGACATTGAGCTCATTTTCATTGATATCAGAAACCTCCAATACCTAGAACACGTAATGGGAAATAAAAGTAGGTATTCTATACTTCATTATATTTTGTAAGGGCCAAATATTTGGAAAAAGAGCACCTGGCAGAAGAAGAAAATCATAGTTTCAGAACTTTATAGTATGGTTTGAGAATAGCCCATCAGCAACTGATAAAGAATAGGCATTGCTGGGATGGTGGCCAACATTCGAAATCGGAAGGGCACCCGAAGAAGAAGAAGAAGAACCCACTACAGCTGAAGAACGGCCAGTCATTTGGGATAAGACTTTAAATATCTACACGGACCAGAATTTAACGGGAAACGCGTAGAAAGCGATATTTTTGGCATTAATCGTAGAAGACTTTGATAAAAAAAAATCAGAAAAAGACAAAAATCAAAACATAATGCACAATAATAATTATATACGGCGTACCGCCGAATGGAACTGACGATAGTTGGACGGTAGTACAAAATTAATTTCGTTTCTGTCGATAAACCGGATAGTGCGAAAGAGTCCTACGACTATAATCGCATACCTCGTCTCCATTTTATCACTCAACACACGATCCACTTACGTTTCGATACTTACATTCTCGGGAAACCTCTGTGCGTTCAATACCTTTTTCGGCATTATAGACAATACGTGTGAAGCGGAGCGCGTGTCACGCCTACCTATATATATCTTGGGAACTTTCGAGCACATGTCGGAAAGCGACAAATAAACAATCGCTATTTAATGTATATATATATATGGTAGATCAACAGATGTTACACAAACCGTGGCGTAAATCGTTATCGATCATGAGAATCGACGTAAAAGTTTGCTCGTCGACAGAGGAGACGGAGGAGTACGTAGGTACTTGTATAAACACCGGCGTACGTACGTATACAGTAATGAATTTCGCGCTGTGGATGATGTGCGTATATATTATATAATATGTACGCTTTAACTCGGAATTGAAACTTGGCCGAAGACTTGCTAGAATGTTATTCGTGTGTACTTCGTATTTACATATTACATATATATATATATATATATATTATATAGCCTGGTCGGCCGCATTATTATCATGACCGAATGTTTGCAAAAGGGTTTGGTGGAAACTACTGCTCGGCGCGCGCTAAGAGGATTTAGACTTCGGGTCGACGACATCCTTTATGCAAACTAATACACTGCTGCTCTGATGCTGGTGCAAGTATCCGTCCCAACCCCTTACACTCACCACGGTCGGAGTGAATTTCTGACTGCGAGAAAACCGTCGTTTTATCGTGCAGAAGACGTTCTTTTTTTTATTTTTCGTCGCCGTAAAGTATATATAGTAATATAAGTATATAAGTATACCAGTATAGTATATATATATATATATATATATATATATAAAAAACCCAAAGTCTCTGGTATATACTTACATATATACGAGTAGGTACGTGTAACCGTAATAATATTATTTCCTTTGAACAAAAAACGCGGCACCATATACAGGATGATATTTTTCTCTACTCGAACCCTTTCATCGTGCGCGCGTCCCGTCCATAAGTGAATTTTCACATGTTTATAATACTGCAACAACACGATAATATTTCCGCGAGCATTTTTCTTTCCCGCCCCTCACTTTTTGAGCGTATTTTTTTTCGAACCCACTACACGTATAGACATATGGAGGGGAGTTGTATAGGTATTACCTATACCTCTTCCGACGTGTGTTTACATAACGAACACTGCCACAATAAACGAAATGTTCCTTTCGGCTCCGACTTTACATAATATTATAACAAGCGTATGTGCTTTCTGCACTAATGCAATTCAAACGTACGTCATCGTAAGCATCATTGTTATTATCACACTCTAAAAACAAAAAGTATATCCGTAGTATCAGTACACCTAGTACATATAGTACAGAAATGTTATCAGGCGTTTTTAGAGATTTTCATTTTTTTTTTCAGCGGGAAAATTATTTTACCAAAAATAAATTTGATCGAAATAATTATCAAATTATTTGCACAGCGGACTCGGACTTCTGGCCGCCCCCGTTTCGCCACCAACCGTCTCGCTGCCGGACACGACATCATCACGACAACCAAGCAAATTTTGTACTTAAGGAAATTAATACCCATTTAAATGTTTCATTCTTATGATATGTAGGTAATATAAGAGGGAAAAATATTTTCAGGGACTTAATTGGAACGCACCCGTAGATTCAAGAGTGGGATTCAAATTTTAAAAAACATATACTTATAATATATGTAATATAGACATAATTTTAGGCAAATAGGTACTCACAAAAACATTCAAGAGTGTGTGTCCCCCTACCTCGGAAAATATTTCTGGATCTGCTCCTGGTGTAACTATTATATACATTAATTTAAAAATATACGCCTTTAGTTATTTTAGGTAGATAACCTAGTAATTATTTGTTATTTTAATTTGAAATTATAATGTTACCGAACAATTTTAAATAGAAATAACCCCCTTTATTTATTTTATATGATTTTTTTTTTACAAAATATTCATCTTTATTTTAGTACTATACTACATTATTAATATTTATATTTTCTCCTGTTACTCGACGAGACATAGCATGGACATTTTCAAATTAAAATATCCGAATGAGCTTATCGTTTGAGTGAATGCCCTACCCGTCCTATAGGTGCCTACACATAAAACCATACAAATGTAAATAATACTAGGTAGGTACCTACAATTAAATAATACTACATTTAAGAGGACATCGAAAAGTCGATTCTTAAGAGGATGTTACACCCGCATTTCTTGTCTCTGTCTATCTAACAGATAATATAGCAAAATCACACTACGCAGAATTGAAATGTTGGCGTTTAGGTTAAATTTAGAGTATAAACACTTATTACAAAATTTAAAGCAAGGAATATTTTCGAGTGAACCTCATGGGCATTTAGTAAAATATCGTCTGACGAAAAAGTTAAAGCTATTTAAAA
>JAIPRL010011354.1:0-13723 GCA_025469235.1 Pemphigus obesinymphae
TGGCGAGTGATATGAGGAAGGTGGGAGTAAGTGAAGAAGATACGGGAGATAGAGTTAAGTGGAAGTGTAGGACCAGGGTGGCCGACCCCAAATAGTTGGGAGAGAAGGCGAAGGAGAAGAAGAAGATCCAGAGGATCATTAAGGGGATGTCGAAGTGTGTATTTGCCCCAGGTAGTAATTTTTTGGGGGCGGATACCGATTATGGAAATTTTAATCCTTATTTTAATATTGGCTGGCATATAACTGGTTTTGTTTGGAACGACTTACGTGCGGTGCATGCCAAGGTTTGGAACATATGTCCGTGGAGATTGTTTTGGGAAAGTGGGGAATTTATCGATTCCGCCGAAACTTCCGGTTTCAAAAAAAAGGTATATATCGATTCCGCCGGCTATCGATTCCGCTGTCTACTATTGATCCGTTGCTTCTTCTTTATGTGCATTAATATATTTATTTATTAATAAGTTATTAATATTAATATTTATTAAGTATGAATATATTCACTTATATGCACTTTTATAGTAAAAATTAAGCATTTCACTCGTCGGGTTTTAATTTAATACTATAACTATTGTAACAATTGATTTGTATGTATATGTAATGTATGTGATAATATGTGATAGTATAATAACAATAATTTGACAATAAATTATGTATTATTCAATATTTTAAAGTTTTAAATGTAATATTTTTTTGATTTTTACATTATTTGTTCCATATAATAATTTATTTTAAGTTATATTTTATACTACGGTATTCGTATAGGTACCATATATCATAGTGTTGTTCACTGATTGAATAAAATATATAGATATCTTATATCTCTATAGTGTAAACTTATCCATTAATAATCCATAATGTATGTGGTAAATTTTCCGTTGGTTGATTATAAAATATTTAGTCGGCGGATTCTATCCATAATTTTTTTGAACATTAGATGGCGGAGTCGATAGATAATAATTTTTACAAACAGTAGCCGACGGAGTCAATACTAAATTGGCGGAATCGATATACGCCCACGGTTTTGACCGCACGAGATTGTCCGGGCGCACAGTAGGTACCAATATTGTGAATATATGGATAGGTTCCTATAAAAATAAAAACGAGTGTACCCTATTTGTTTTGAACGTTACTATTACACAAAACAAATTTAACAGTTATTACTAATATAAATTATATCGCTGAAATATATTGTTCATTTAAAATATATAATATAACACAAATCGATCTTACCTATATTATGTTCTGTATTACTACTTCCTTCATTCACTTAATAAATAAAAGTGCATAGACTATAAATACGTGTATACTGTTTTCGTTGCATATTATTTAATTTAATATAGTTTAATAAGTTATTCATTACTATTTAACAATCTATATACCATAATATAAAAAAATGTTACCTTCTATTGCTAATATATATTTAAACATAATTTATATTTTAAATATATATAGTAAACTGAAGTTTTGATTTATTAGAGATTACAGACAATCGTTTGTCATTGCGGTCGTCGTAGTCGGTCTCTTATCTGTCGTAAAATGTTTGTATAAATCGGTTTTTTATCCATACATTATGTCACAGGCGATACGTTTCTGGATTTAATTGTCCGTCAGTAATCACCGACATGTCGCTTTCGCCTTATTTGGACCGTGGTCAAGGCGATCCAATATCTTCTACCCATTCACTAGCACTACACCGAATAGACAGCAGTTCGTAGGACCTCTGTCAACGATTCAAAGAAAGCCAAGATAGTAAGTCCTTACCCACTTCTAATGTGAATCTCTTTCTTGATTACTACAGCGTAGATGATATTCAAAGGGATAAATATTGTCCACACAATTCACACCTTGTCACTGACGCCTTTATGGTTTTAGACAGACAATTTACTACATCTGAATGTCTTAATATCGACTACACTGAGACTTTAAAATTGTATTGTTTCCGCTGACAGTAATATGAATGTTGGTAACTTTCATCCACTTAATATCAGCCAATTGTTCACCATAAAATTCAACGGTATCATTAATATCCATTATTTATGCAGAGTCAAAGCTTTGTTTGACTCGTTAATTAATGCCAATGTTAGTCTTATCTTTTCGTAGTTACAAGAAAACCACTATACTGCTTCTATTCTAAATTATCTTATATATATATATATATATTATGTATCCTTGGAGTTATTAACCTTGACACCTTTATTCTTGAGGACAATTTTGGAACAGTCTAGAATGTCCATGCAAAGTCGTTAAATTTATCGCTTTAGTGGTATTTTCCACAAAAGTAGTTGAAATCAAGGTTCTATCTCCATATTTACCAGAAAAGGATAGCATTTATAAAGTTATACACTAAGTATCTCCTAGTATTCGTTCCCTGTGCATTGTTTACACTAATTATGGTTTGGTTAAGATTTGAAATCTCGAACATGGCATTGAATCTTGAGAAACTCGCTTTACAACGTCTCCCAGGTGCAAACATTATAAGCTTGATTATTTTACTTCCGATAGATCCTGCCCCAAATAGACCACCCAAAAAATATATTAAGCACATCATGGCAGTCAAAAATATTTCCTATGTTGAATATGCTCTAATCAAACACTCCGGTCTCATTACCAAATCTCTTGCATACTTAGATGCTTTTAATTTTAATAATAATTTCAAGAATCCTTCTTTTGTACAAGTGGCTAACGTTCCTCTTCCTTCTTACTCTCTCCTTTATAATTCCTATTTCCGACCTATTTTCCGTCCTCATTCAAATTTAAAGAAAAAAACAATATGAATTCAGATAATATATGTTTATAAAAGCTTCCCACCATTCCTTCAAATTCCACCCTCTCTGTTTTTTCTAACAGGTCCGTTCTATACATTGCTTCTAAAAAGCCTTCTGGTTCTCAAAGGCCTAATTGGATATCATATCATCTATTATTGAACTAATTTCTTATGCTTAGATTAAAGTTCCCAACCTGCTATGAAATCATTAATTGAGTCTTCTCTTCAAAAATACCTAATTTTGAAGACGAATCGATTATTTGCTAAAATACCCTAACTTCCCATTTCCTGTAAAATTCTTAAAATTATCGAAAGGAATGCAAGAAATATTCGCCCTTGATCTTTTGATCATTCTCCAATTCTCTATGAAGAGCAATGCTTTTTTGTCCAAAACCTGGCCATTACCTGGTTCTCAGTTCTTTTATCTGATTTTAATATCATCCAATCTGGCCAAATTATGGTTATGGTAGGGTTGCTTTTGTTTCTCATCTCTTTATTCAGATTTATATTATTCTTATTTACCCTTTATTGACAATCTCCTTCATCAGAATTTTCTGAAATTTCGTTGACATTGAGGCTTTCATAAATTGTAAATACCCACTCAAGCTTGGGTCTTTATACATCCCTCCTTCCACTAAGACCCCTCTTATTTTCCTTGACAACATATTTAAACTAATTAGCAATAAATCTTTTCTGGTAGGTGATTTTAACGGATACTATCCTGCGTATCTCATATCATGGTCACTTCCCGTATTTCTATCTCAAATAATAACTATCATAGATATCCTTCCACTTTTCTTCTATGGTGCAATTCTACTTGCACTGACATTATAAAAATTGGTTCTGTAGCGTATAAAAAATTCAGAATGTCTGTTTCCACGTTGAACTTCATCGTCTACCAAAAAGCTTGTGGTACAGCCAAACGTATATTTATTAATGCTAAGAAGACTTCTTGGCACAAATTTTAATCTTTTCTCCACACTTCACCTTCTCTTTTTGGCCTATGGACAACCGCGAAAATTTTTAATAAATTGCGTTCATCGTACTATGCATTTTCTCAATGTAAGCTGGTTTCCGGCTTTTTGTGATAAAGTTAAACATCCTTGTGTTCTTTCCCATCAAAAAATTCAATCCATTTCTATCACCGTACTCATAGTTTCGACCCACCACTCACATAGTCTCACTGCTCCATTCGATCTTAAGAAGTATTTCGTATCTATTTCGTAACGTATATCTCCTGCCACGGGTATTCACAGTGTTAAGGTACTACTTTTAAAAAACATCTTTAAACAGGCTCTTGATATTCTTCTATCTATTCGTATTCTCAATTTCCTCTCTATCAATAGTATTATACTCGATTCATGGAAATAGTACCATTTTATTCCCGTTTCGAAACCCAATTCGAACTCCACTGGATTATGCCAATCTCCCTGTAGTCCAATTTCTTCAAACTCATAACCTATCTTGTCCTTAAATTTGATCCAAAACTTAGATGGGTTCTCCCTTTCATTATATCACGGGTATTATATGAAATTTGTCATATTTATTTCGCTTTATGGTAAGCACCTAGTGGGGTTCACACCCATCTAACCTCCACTTATTATTATATTAAGTTCCAATGTTGATAGTAGTTTCTCTTTTTTTCTTCTGCTTTTTCCACCCACTAAAAAATTCTCTCTCTCAACTCTACTCTATTGTGTACTTTACGTACCACTGAGGTCATGTGTCACCTTCACAATATTCTTTTTGATTGTTCTCATCTATCCTTTCCTAGATTAAATGTTCTCTCCCATTTCCGCTATCCTGGCTACACAACTCCGGGTATCAAATTTCAGTTTAATTCTTGTTCTCCAATATAATATCTTTTATCCTAAACGCTAATTTTTTTTTTTAATATCAAAAAATATGTATTTGTATTAGAGTTTATTTTTATTTATTTTTTCTCTTTATTTCTATTGTATACAATTGTAATCATTGTATTGTAATATTTTATATAAATATGAGCACTATAAAATTGTTTTAAAATATCAAAAAATCATAGTAAACTTGGTTGGTACCAAATGTATTGATTATTATTTATGACCAACTCTTACTAAAAATTTTAAGTACTTAGTGAAAAAAAAAAAATTTATTTTACTTAAAATATAAAATACTCTAGGGTCAATCGTGTTGCTTAATTTTTATGCTTAATCGGGTTGCAGCTAGATAATTTGCAATACCTATTAGGAACACAATGCATATAAAACTATTTTATCTTAATATCTTTGAAATTATTATTTATAGAAATATTACTTATATAAAATTAGAAAGTATAAATATAAGTTATCTTCATTAAAGAAAATTAACTTACGTTTATAGTAATTGTTATCAATATCTAAATATTAACATACGTATATAATATATATATATATTATATTTTATATTTAGTATTAATTAGTACTAGATTACCTTTACAAATTGAATAACCTTTATGTAATAGTTAATTTCATAATTTTTTTTTTTTAATATTTACCAAAGATATTTTTTAGATGTTGAACGGAGTGTGGAATCTAGTGATTTTACAATGGTGTTCATTTTTATTTTTTCCTTGTTATAGAATTTCGACCAGAAAGTGTGCTCTGATTTTTACAAGCTTATTCTGTTTCTGGTAAAAACTTGCATCTAGTTTGTTATTTAAAGAGGTCATTTTTCGATTTTTTCAATAGTTTTTAATGAAGGAAAAACTCCTAAAACATGATCAAAAAATGGCCAATATTTGATTTCGTTAAATCGAGATTTTTAATTTCTTCGTAGATTCGAAAATAATGACATTAAAATCTTAAAATTTAAAATTTACATCGAATATTTAATTTAGTAATATATTTACGTTGATTAAATTGTTTTTAAGTCCACACATTTACCACACGTCTTATATTTATATATACCTATTACTCAATATAATTTTTTATACCTACTCTGAAAATATAATCAATGGATATAACTAATAGTTAAATAAATGAAGTATTCTAAATTTGGATATGTACCTATATCAAAGTGTTAGTTAAAACAGTACCTACCCAAAGGCCTAAGTATATTTTTAAAATAATCCATCTAAAATCTTTGGCCCACATATATATTTATAGTGTCAAAAATTGCATGAATAAGGTACACCTTGTTACATACACTGTTACTTGAAAAAGTTTTAGCTAAACCAGTCTTCAGCCAAATATTTAAATCACCTACTTATGTTATAGAACACTTAATAATTGATATAAATTGTCTATTAATGCAGTAATAAATGTAATATAATTGAACTATTTATCATTAAATTTTTAATATTGTTATCTATAACAAGGCAATTTTATAACATAAAGATTTCCTTTAAAGTATATATTTATAATGTATACCAATAATATATATGAGAATACAAATTATAGTATTCGCCAATTTTTATATTTACTAAACATTATTTGCTATTGGATTATTGTTAGTTTTATTTAATTATATGTGATATATTTAATTAAATCAAAGAGTTCTTACAATATTTTGTTTATTTTCAAAAACCAATGTAGGAATGTACTTATAATCAAGCTATTATGAATAAATATTATATTTTACAATATAGAGAAACTCACATTAAATCAAATTTTTTTCTACGATTGCTCTTTTGATATAATGTTAAATGTGTTAAACAACAGCATTAATATTAATACTTATGTATATTGTGTACACCGAAGTTCCACTCAGAATCGTTTTTTTTTTCTAACGCAATAAACTATCATAGCTTTCAAATGTAATACATGCACCAAGAGTATTCTATTAGATAAGTGAAGTGCTTCCACTCCTACTGACACCTGATGTGTGTAGTGCATATTTTTTATTTTTTAATATTAAACATTGAAAATATTTTATAGCGGGATCCTTCAAAATATATATAAATACACTCATTATTTGTATTAGATTTTCAGGTTTCTATAGATCATTTTATATACATCGATTAATCGAATGTAAATAAATCACTTACAAGAAGATGTTATTTCATAATCATGACCTATATAAATTAATAAAATAAATGAACAATTGTAGTAAAAAGTAACTATAGTGGTCTCACTTTATTGAATAAATATCTAAATATTATTATGTATGGAAAATAAAATTCTAATTATAGTATAATTCGTATAATTATAATTATAGTATAATTCGAAAAAATTTGACCAAAAAAAAAAAAATTAAATTAATATTTTGCTATATTAATATTTTTTAGAACTAATAAAAATATAATTTTCATTTTTATTCGATTTGTCAAAAAAAAAAAAAAAATAATTATACTCAAAACCAAAATATTTGATAATTTTTGCAATACATTTGTTGGGGAATATAATATTTGATAAAAAAAAAAAATTTACTTAATATTAGTGTAGTTAATATATGTCCATATTAACAAACTTATATATATTTAACATTAGTATAAATATACTATAAGTGATCTTTTACTTCTGTGTAAAAAATTATTAAATTAGGAGTACAAAAATCGCTATAACATTTTTGATAATATGGTATTTATGTATTAATAGATAGTGAATTCTGATTAGTGATATATATATATATAATATTGAGTAACTTAAATCGGTGCATACTACTTGAACCCCAGATTTGATTTAATTCGTAAGTTTAGTTTGGACAAAAAAAGTCTAAAGTAAGACATAGCTTATCAACGTCTTTGTATACCTTTTCATAATATAGAATTACGTCCCTAAATCGATATCTAAAAAGTCGATGATATTGAAAAACAAAGTGGTGAACGCTATTTTGTTGAATCCATTTAGCATTATAATTAACACAATAGGTATATTTTAGGGACTAGAACCGATTCGAAATATCGGTTCTGGTTCCGGCTCAGATTCTTGGAAAATAAATATTTCGGTTTTTAATTTTTCATTTGGGTTCCAGAACCAGTATAAACCGGTTATTAAAAATACCGGTTAATACCCGTATTTCACGTTTCATAAAACAAATATATATATATTTATGTTTTGTTTAAGACAAGGGTGAACGCATGGGGGCGAGTCTTGGGAGTTAAAATCCTCTCCAAAATTCAAGGAAAATGAGAAAATTTCAGATTTCCTAATTTCAGAAATTTCAGAACATATCAGGGGCTTCAGCCTCACTATAATATTATCATATATTGTAAGTCTAATATTTTTCGACAGAGCTATATACAGTTTTAAGGGAACTAATCTCCCAACCCCTCCCCCCTCACAATTTACAACTATTTGCATAATTATTTATTTAGAAAACGGGGTTTTAATCAAGAAGCAATAACAATACATAAGTAGATAACTCTTAGAACTAAATATATGTATAGTTCAGCAATTTTGTACAAATTGTTCAAAAGTTAAAGCTTAGGTCCTCATTGGCGAGACGCATTATACGAGTAACTGGAGAATAATAAGATAGATAGTGGCCGAGAAAGTTACCATAAAGGGCGTGAAGTTTTTCAACTGACAGGTAGGCCCCCAGAGTTGATATCTGGTAGAAGAGTAGGTGAGTCAAAAAACCAGATATAAGTTTTCTTAGATAAGTTATACTAGTTTTTTTCCGGTTATCCATCAAACTATTCAAGCTAAGTAGCTGACTAATTGATGTGTAGTCATATGAAGGGCAACAGATATTGAGGAGAAAAGTGGAAAACTCAAGGATTTTCTTTACACACACTAAACCATTTTGCGTTCACAAGAAGTCAATGAATCCCATAAAATAGATCCATAATCAAGAACGGGTCTCACTAGAGTATACTATAAGGATTTAAAATTCTTTAAAACTTAAATTTGATTAAAGTAATTTAAACTTAATTTTTAAATTCATTGTAAAAATCCATGAAGTTTATGTTCTTTATAACATAATTCATGAATGTGCAATCTAGAACGTAATTTACGTCATAGGCGGAAACCAAGATTCCGAACTGATTCAACAGCATTTGAGATTAGGGACCCATTTATTGTATAGTTGAATTTAGTTTAATTAACAATACGTATAAAAACCATGCTATAGCATTTTAATACGTTAAATTGAAGGTTAAGACCTTCACCCCACTTAACCAATTGACCCTGTTACTTTACACAATCAACACTAGATTTAATATTCATCAATAATTTCATATTATTAGAAAATACTAGTATTAGTGAATAAATTAATACGGAAGGTGCACTATAAATCTAGTGGAAGAATAAAAACCCGATATCAAAGATTATAATTATTTATAATTTAGTACTTTCATAAGAGGATTAAGTTGTATAATAATTTTAATAAAAAAAAAAATTATTAATCCCGTCAATTCAATTTTATAAAAAAAAAATTAATGTTGCATATACGGAATGATAATATATTGTATAATGTATTTTGTAAATTGGAATGTTAATATAGCATTGTTCGTAGACCGTACAGCCTGCAGCAATACACTTTATTACCTATCGATGGACATCAAATTTCGATTTATGATTCGGGACGCAAATTAGTAAATTAACAATTGAATTTATTACCTTATCAATCTACCTTTTTTCGGGATAGAAATAGTGTGTAGCCACTTAATTAAAATTAACTATAACGCAATAGTAATCTCGTTACTTATTAATTTAAGTAACTTAAATGTAACTAAATTACTGTTTAAAACTGCTTTTAATAAAGTATTTACATGTTTTAAACTCTAGAAAAATGATTATAATGTTATTATAAATTATCTAATACCAGCAAGCAATACACATGTATTTTATATTACACAGTCCATAATATGGATAATATTCTGCCTAATAATATATTCAATTCTAAACGTCGGCAATTGCAATTTAAAAAGAACAAGTACTTCAAATAGCAAGGGTCAGTACTCTTAGAAAAAATTTAATTGAATAATAAATAAAGTCAAAAATTTAGTCTGAAAATTCATATCTCTATGGTGTTGTAATATTGCATGGATCACGATCAGTATCAAAGAAGTTGACAAAATATTATACACTACATTGCTACGTCCTGTAATTACTTATGGCGTTGAAAAGTAATGAAATATAATTCCTTATTTTGGGGAAAAAATACTATGAAAGATAAGATTTTTGCACTAATGAAAGATGCGCTAAATAGTGAGTGGAGAATAAGGAAAAATTGTGAGCTTGAAAATCTCTTCCATAAACTGAATATACTGATCACAATAAGGAGTAAAAAGGATACAGAGGACTGAACATGCTTGGCATAGTCAAAATCCACACATACACATCATACTGATCGAAGAAAATCTTACTGAGAAATGATGGTTTGGTAGACCATGTCTGAGATAGAAAGACATAGCAAAAATAGATTTAGAATGCTTAGGAGGACGATTAGTCTGTAAAATAAACTAATCAGAGAAGGAAAAATATACCTAATTGTGATTATGTTCTTACTAATCGTAGAAAAATATCTATATTAGTTTATTAATTTATGATAAAGTAATGTCTAGTGTATTTACTTAACCATGGAAATTACCATACGAGTTCTTATACCATTCTGATCAAATCCAATTTATTAGTATTTTTATCAATGAATTTGTGGTTATACGGCACGTATATCATTAACAGGGTTACCGTTTTCTTTTTGTATAATTATTTATTGTATTGTGAATCATTTGTAATTATTTTTATGTTCCTTGTGCCTACTTGATCTCATCCCCTCCCCATCATCTCTACCACCGTCGGGGTGAAGCGACCGATCGCTCCGGTCGACTCGTTCTCTCTGCCTACGACCGCTGACCGAACAACACGTTCGCACGACCGATCTTCTCACCGTCGTACGGCAACGAAGACACGTCCGCCTCTATTTTTCTCCTACTCACGTGTAGTATTTGTTTCATTCTTGTGTCATTTTTATATTTTTCTCTTTCGAGTTATTTTAATAAATGTATTCTGTGCCTAGCTCTTTAAACCAAATTTTGTATTCATTTTTTTGTTTAATTACCTACTACCAAAAACCTTCTCCTGTTCGGAGTTTGTTCGTTTTTATTTATCCAGGTCGTTACATACGTAAAATGACACCTGCGCTAAAGATTCATATATCTTGATAAAGTATATAAAGTGATAACTTATTACCAATGTTAAGATATTATGAAAAGTACATTACAAACATAATTTAGATATAACATAATTTCTTTGAAATACTTTGGTAATGGAACTTGATTAAAATAATTTTGGGTAACGTGAATTTAATTTAAATAATTTTATTCAATGTAATCTTAATTTAATTGCTTTTTAAAAGTAATTTACCTACCACTATAATAATATATATATATATATATATATATATTATACAAAGTGTTAGGTAGTAACTTAATTTAAATTACAAATTTACAAAAAGCGTGACAGCTTTGATTATTACGTTACTTATTATATCAAGGAACACGAATTTAATTTCATTACTATTTAAAAGTATTTTGCATAAATTGAATGCTGTCTATGAATTTTATCATTTATATATTATAATTAATGCAAATATAAATATAGTATTTGGTAATTAGTTGATAAGAGTGTTAGATATCCTTAGTTGATACTCAAATGTGATTACTATTATAAATGCTAACATTTTATGAAAAAAGTAACTAAAGTAATTGGATTATTTTATTTAATGTAACTTATAATGAAATGAAATTACATTTTAAAAGAAATTTAACTAACACTGTATACATATATATATATATATATATATATATATATATATATATATTTATAAATATGTATATAACGATATAGATTATTTTACATACTCTTTACCATCAGTGCATGATAAAAAAAACTGTTTTTCGGATCATCTAAAAAGAAACAATGTATAGTGACTATCTCTTGTAAATAAAAACTTACATTTCGATTATAATTATAACTTATAATATAATCTGATATAGAAGGAGTAAGAGTAGGAAGAGAAGAAGAAAAATAATTGTATATTTTTCCGGGGTAGTGAAAACCCATTCAACTTTGCTTAAATATAAATAACCCTCAAAAAAGCATTGATGTTAGTTTTAAATACAAATTGTTTCTAATAAAATGAAAATTAATTTGCATAATTCGCTATCATAATTTGAAAAAATATAAATATTTGGCAAAAATACTATAATTTTTTTAATAAAAAAAAAAAAAAATATCAAACTAAAATAGCATATTCCAAAGTTTAATATACTATATTAAATAAAGTCAGGGGGGGGGGTAATAAAAACCAAATTAAAAAGTTAAACTTTAACTGATAACTGCACTTACATCATTATATTTATAACCTTAGTAATTCATTACATCTTTGATATAAAATGTTAAAAATTCAAATATATTCTCAAAATTGAGGTACAATTATTAATAAAAAAAAAAAAAATTAATTATATTCTTAGAAATCCAAATATTATGTATATTCTCCAGTGAATAGGGCAAGTGGAAAATAATCATCTAACTAGTGACAATAATATATATTTCAGTTTATAGGGCAAGTGTATAAAATTATATTTTTTAAACTTCAAAATGATGTTTTTTGAATAAATGTGTCGTAAATAATAAAAAAATTACAACACTTCTAACATTTTAATTTTTATAACATAGTTTAGTTAGGTTACTTATTACCTAATTATAATCAATATTTTTACCATGCATAACTGACAATAACAAAGTAATTAAAGTAACAAAAAAATTTGGTAAGTATTTTATTTAAGTCTCTTAGTAACTAACTACATAAAATAATATCAAAATAAAAACTAATTTTAGGAACTTTTTGAATTAGATATTTATACAAACAAGTGGAACGCGTCATTATGTACTTTATTGATTATTAGTAACAGGAAATTACAAAAAAACGTAATTTTGAATATCGTACCATAAAATACAAATAAAATAACATATACTCATACAATTTTTATGAATAAGTTCGTTAAAAAAAAAAATTTAAAAAAATTTTTAAAATTAATCGAAAAAAAAAATATGTTAACAGACTAGATTTTGATTATGTAACACCATAACTTGTATATACAGTAGAGTGTAACGAATATTTTTCTCGTATTCAAAGGGCATTGTACATAAATAATACAGTGTAGAATTTAGTTAAATTATATTTTTGTATTTCATAGAACTCTATTAGCCACTTGCCCCATTTCTTCATTAACCCCATAATAACCTTGACCTTATATAATATAATGGTAATATTATTTCTATATGAGTATGAAACATAAGACTATCAATCAATATTCATTCTTATTTATTTGGCCCATAATAATAATAATAATAATAATATTATAGCCTCCCTATGGAACTTAACAATCTAAATAACGAAATATTTCATTTCTTATAATTCTAATTTATAAGTAGGTACTTACGATCTATAAATAATAAATTCATTGCATCTACGTACGAGTAAAATTTGTATATTAAAATGTATAATTTGTTAAAGTCGACTTTAAACAAAAATATTATGCAATGTTTTAAAATATAAAATTATATGAATCAACAATAAGGTATCTTAATTAATTAATAATATAAAAAATATTTTGCATATTTCATCACAATTTGATTCATCAAAATTGATAAATTTCTCGAAAATTAAAGTATCTCGAAAAACCCATTATATGTCGTTTTGTTCTAATATAATTTAAATTTGTAAGATTTGTGAGGAAATATGTTATGCGAAATGATTAAGAATACATTTCTCTAATTATTTCATTACTACAGTAATTTTTGATATGTTACTAAGTTCAAATATACTGAAGATATTGGACATTTATTTCATTATAGTTATTTATTTATTTTTTTTTTTGTTCCGTGGAGGGGGCTAAGAATACCTCCACGGTTTCCTCATGCCTGTCATAGAAGTCGACTAATTGAGGTTGCGTCAGGTCGACAGCCGGCATAAAACTTGTCAAAAAGTATGAGAAGTCTTAAAAAGAATATAGGCGAGTTTTCCCATCTCGGATGTTCGCGGGGAAAACAAAAT
>JAIPRL010011355.1:0-13718 GCA_025469235.1 Pemphigus obesinymphae
GAGAAAATCGCAAAATGACCTCTCTAAAGTACCAACTAGATGAAATTTGCTACCGGAAACCATGTAAGCTTGTATAGATCGGAGCACTCCTTCTGGTAGTAAATTTGTTAACAGAGAAAAAAAAAAAAAATAAATAAATAAACATCATTGTAAAACCACTAGCTCCCTCGCTACGCTCAGAATCTAAAACAATATTGAATCTAGGGTACAGTAAATAGAGGTTTTGCTAAATCTAAAACGTATTCTTGATTTTAGTAAGAGTGAAAATTGTATTAATGATATTAAATGTAAATGATAAAAATACAAAAATATTTATAACAAATAAATACCTACTTAAATTGACTTTACAATGGTTTTTATAAAAAAAATGCACATGTTCTTTTATCGACATATATCATAATATCTAAGATTTTGTCATTTTTCTCCCATTGACACCCTCCAAAATTCATCCTTTAAAAAATTAATTACTGAAATTTGAAGTCTTGTCTATATTAATGCGACATTTTGATGAAAAAACAATGTACCGTTTGTTATTATAGGTACCTATATAGTATATACTATCATTGATTATATGATACTATGTACTTAGTGCCAACTGCTAGTTAAAGCATTCGCTGCATCTAATACTAAATCCTATGCACGCATTTATGGATTGGATCACCGTCTTTTGGCGAAAAGTTTTTTTTCAAAACGCTAAAAATCTAATGAGGTTGCTGACTTCGAAGGGAGCCCGGTCCCTTCCCTCGGCCATATGCCTGGTATGTGCTTAATTTTATTATTAAAAATCCTTATTAAACTGTTTAAAATAATTTAATTTACAAATTTAATTTTTCCGAACTAAATATCGTGTCAGATATTAAGAATATAATTGTGATAGATACTTTATATCTTTTTATGCTCTAAAGTCTAAATTGTGTTTTTTTTGTGTTGATACGTAGATGTTTATATGTTTTATACACAAAGTAATTAATAATTAATTTTATAAAGGTTCATATTATACAGACTGCATGTACGCGATTCATAAATATAAAATTAAAAATTAAAATGAACGACCAAATGAACGCGTTCATTTTTTAAAGAACGTGAACGTGAACGTGTTCATTAAAAAAAAAAATGAACATGAACGTGAACGAATTCAATTTTCAAGTGAACGTTCCGAACACTGGAGGTAAGTCATTTCAAGTTTTAGGTAGGTAAACTGAAAAATACTACTATGTTCCCCATCTTTTCGAATAATTAATTAATATCATTATATTATAATAAATTTTTTATTTTTGAAATTTACATTATAATACTATATTGAATATAATTATTATATTAGTACAATAATATTTATTTAATTTTAATAATTGTTAGAAACGAGACAACGTTTTATCAAAAAAGTTATTACTTATTTTTTATTTATATTACATAATATGCTCATTAAAATATTGAATTATACTTAATACATATCTTGTGCCAAAAGCATCGCAAAACATCTTAGGAGTTTGATTAGAACCTATAACGAAAAAAAAAAATGATCAATTTAAATTAATTGTTATTATTAAATCTTGATGTTATACAATAATTGAATTAAATGGTTTTTTTTTTTAGAATTAACTGCAGAAAAAGTCGTTTTCTTGACAGTATATAAAAACGGTGACTATATTATTTTTAATTGTGAGCAGAACGAGGGAACTACACAGAAAACAATATTATGAAATTATTACATAATAAATACATCCTGGATGGGATGTGTATTATTGTATGGATATGGGATATCCTATTATGGTCTCGCAAATGTCAAAAATTTATCCGAAACATCCTTAGGTTACACTGGTCAACACATATTTTGGTGCCGGGGGTTTTTTAACTGATTTTATATTTATTTCACCTGCTGAAAACAAATATGGCATTCGTTTTTGGCTATCAGCTCTTGTTTTTGAGATATAACACTACCATTATTAACGGTTGTACATTAAATTAGGCTTAAGATATTGTTGTTAATTTATAAATTTTTGTTTATTAAATTATGCAAACCATTTGAATTAATTGAAAAAACATACTTTATACTACTTAAAATTAAAATAACTTAGGTATTTAAAAATATGTATCAGAAAAATTTTATCTATACAAATGAAAAATTTATTTTGTATCGCCCTTAAAACTTCTTTTCTTTGAAACTCTTGAATGAGTTTTATTAGTACAGTCTCTTTGCAGATTCCAACAGTAATCTGCCATCATATGAGTATCCCATCTACCTTGGTATCGGTCTTCCATTATCTTCAAGTCCTGATGAAAACGTTCACCTTGTTCTTCACTAGTATTTCCAAGATTTTCAGGGAAACGGTCTAAGTGGCTGTGTAAATGAACTTTTATACTCATATTACACCCAAGGTCTCTAAAGTTTTTAAGCATACTGTTCACTATATCAACATAATTTTCAGCTTTGTGATTTCCCAGAAAGTTTTTAACAACAAGGACAAATGAAACCCGTGCTTTTCTTTCTGTTTCATCCATGGAATCCACGAAGTGATGATCATGTATAAGCTGTCTGATTTGAGGACCATCCAAAATTCCACCTTTCAGTTTTTCTGAGCTTACTCCAGGCATTTTTTGCCCTATGTACTGAAAACAAGACTTATCCTTTTCAAGAGCTTGTATGAACTGTCTTATTAGACCTAGTTTTATATGCAGTGGAGGCAAAACGATTCGATTACGTTCTAGCAAAGGTTCACGAATGACATTTCTCTCTCCAACAATCATGTTTTCTCTCGTAGGCCACTCTTTTTTTCTCCAGTGTTCGTGTTTGGCTCTACTATCCCATAGGCATAAAAAGCAAGGATATTTTGTGTAGCCTCCTTGCTGACCAAGGAGAAAGCTTACCATTTTTAAGTCCACACAAATAATTATTATTACACGTACCCAATATATAATATATCCATCACGCGGTAATATTATATGGTAATATTACGTATTGGATAGCAGTATACACGATTGTGATCACGTGTAGTTCATAATATAACAATAATAATAATAATAATAATATATTACCATATTATAGAGAAGATATCCGTACAGACGGTGTATGTATACTTTTGAAAATTTAGTCATTGTTGTGCGCGAAAACCAATGCACTCCGGAGCCCAATACATATGATATTATTATTGTACCTAACCGGCCGGTAACGAAAATCCAATCAAACGAAACCGTCTCATTGCACACATGATAATAATAATGATAATAACATTATAATAATATTATATTGTACAGAGTTCATTGTGCAGCCGTCGACGCTGCAGCAGCGATCGTCGGCTGTCGCATGTATAATGTATACACCTCCTATAATATTATATACCAATCGTCATACTACACCATGAAGGTTTTTATTTTTTTCATCGGTCCAAAATGAAACGTCGTGTAGAACAACACTATAAGCACTCGTCCTCGGCCATGTTAATATTCTGCGCCAATATCGTATACAATATAAATATATACGTCGTACATACATGCATATAGTACCTATACCTACTGTATAATATGCAGAATGCACAATATCGTCCGACGTTTCCATATTCGGAACTAAAATAATAATCTTTGTGTGTGTATATATTATAATATACGCGTCTTATCGCGCGCCGTCAAGGTTTACCCGGCCCGGCGTGTAGAGCGAAAATAATAAGAGACGTCCGTCACGAACGCCCGCGTTCCCCGTTTTTTTTTTACGTTATATTACGTATCATATCATTACCAACATCGTCGTATATTATTGCGAGAAAAGTAAGTTCGATCGATTTTTTTTTTTTTCTGAAAAAATCAATCGTTTTGTCAACCTGTTCGTCGGACACGCCGAGATAGGGATGAACGCGCAGGGCCGTCTGCAGGGTGTCCGGGCCACCTCCCCATCTCGGAAAACAATCGATAAAATCAAGTTCAGTTGGCAAATATAGTATAGGAAAAGTCGATGCCTTTTTTAAAAAAGATTACCTTTTGTTTTTTTTTTGCTTATTTAGAAAAGTATTATATAATTCACCCACTCCAAAAATCTTTCTTCGGGACGGCCCTGCGTGAACGTCTATCTTCTAGAGAGCGAACGCCTGCAATTTCCGCAGTAGGCGAAATATTTTTAAAATTTGTCGATCGACAATATTATATTATTTCCGATAAAATACACGAGGTGTACGAAAATCACACTCAAAAGTAATTTCTACTAATGAGGTTTTTTTGTAATCGAAAAAAGTCACAGTCAAACGGAGTTATGACTGAATAACTAGGCATAGACGAGACTAGGGGGTGTTGCACTCTCTTCCCCTACCCTAGAAAGTATTCGGAAAAATGAGGTTCAGTCAGCAAAAACAAAAAGTTGATGACTTTTTTCGCTTATTTACAAAATTATCGAAATAATGAACTTTTTTAGTAGATACCTATAATTTTACAACATTAAAATTAACGAATAGTGTTTTAATTTCTAAAATTTTGTTGTAAACTAATAATTGAAGATAGATAAAATAATGTTATTAGAATTTTTATAATATTATACCTATATTATTGTATAATTATTACTTAAAAGGATGCTACATTGCTATACACCCATTTTAGCAGTATTAATTAAATACGTTCATGCTCTATAACTACAACTTCTCTCTAAATAATCCCAGAATCAAAATGTATACAAAATATAAAATATGAGAATATTTACTGTGCCGTAGAGTAAAGTTTTTTTCAGCTAATAATTTTTTTGTTTCTTTTTTTAATTTTAAAATTTCACGATTTTTAATCACGGATTTTAGGCTTTCAAAATACATATTGAAAAAAAAACTTCACGCTAATGCACAGTAAATATTCTTATCTTTCATATTTTGTATGAATTTTGATTCTACGATTATATAGAAAAAAGTTGTAGTTATAGAGCGCGAACGTGTTTTGTAACAAATATCGTGATAACACAACAATAAAAAATGTTACTGACACATAACTATTTTTAAATTACTTTTAAAATATAATTATATATTTTTAAATTGTTGGATTTTCATTTTTCTTAAAATTACATAAAAATTGTTTATACAAAACCCCTTAAAATTCGGGTGTGTAGCATTCTCTCAACAATAGGCTAAAGTGGAAAAAAGTTCAAATAAAATAAATAGGTAATCAAAGGAAAATACTCTACTCATAGACCATTACGATTACTTTCTTTTATCAATATACCTTAGGCACTCGGAATTTTATTATTCGTTAAAAATAGTAAAATATTTATATTTTTCTAAATAAAAAGTTTGAATAAAAACAAATTTAACACAATAACAATATGAGTACCTATGTTAATTGTACCATACCACTTTCTTTTGCATGTAAATTAAATTTTAGAAAAAGCTATTTTCTTTATTACTGCAGAGCAGTTTTAGCAGTAAAAGTGCATCTTTCACAAATTAATGATTAAGACATATTTAATCTACATTTTAACGTGGGTGATTTTTGATTAAATATTTTTAACCTTATTTTACATTTGGTAAATTGTAAAATTTAATGCCTTAAATAATTCTGTTTCTAAGTATATCAAGTCACCCATAAAAAAATTTAGAATAATTCTTGATTTTTAATTTTATATAAATGTACTTTTGCGTTAAAACTGCTCAGTTTCTCAGAAAATACATTTTCTATAAAATAATTACATAAAAAAAAACAGCTAAAAGCTCTATATTTATTAATACTTGTAAGAGGTATATAAAAATATAAAAACAAACACTTTTTGCAATTCGATATACTTAGATATTTTTAACAAGAGTATAGGTAGCAATAAATTTGGTAAACTAAGATTTTCAAGTCATAGGGGGGGGGGGTGTCTAGACATGGAGGACACTCCCCAAATTACACCACTGGTTATATATCTACTGCCAGTGCTCGAATTGGAAAAATAGGAGTACTCTCGGGCTTTTGATAAATGAGCGTTTCCTCAAATTAGGTAACTCGTATACTGTAAAAAATAATTAGTAAAGATGCTCTCAAAATATTATAAAATAGTAGAGGAGCTCCAGAAGTAACTGCTTCCCTCCCCCCCACCAATTCGAGCCTATTATACGTCGATTTATATATAAACCGTTTTGTCACTATATACAATTTTTATGAAATTTTAAGAAAAAATGAAAATCCAACGATTAAAAAATATTCTAATATATTTTAAAAGTAGTTTAAATAAAATATTCCCGTGCTAGTACCACTTTTTATTATTGTGTAATCACGATATTTATTGAAAAAACAACATATATAAACTGTTTTTTCGCGGTTCCAATAGTACCTACATAAATTGTATATTGTATAATATTATCGTAGGTTAAGGTTTTTGGCACCAATATAGAAAGATGAGAACATGACATAAACTATGTTCGTACGCCAACGTTTTGCGATCAATTAATTTTACCGTGTTCTATAAACTGTTGAAAAACATGAAAAAATCTTATTTTCAAAATTGTATATAAACTATACAATTTCAAATTAAATTTAAAAGCTGGCGTATGATTATAGTTTAAGTTCTCGTCTTTCTATTAGTACCAAAATCGTTAACCTACGATAATTGTATAATATGTACCTACTATTGGAAGTGCGTGAAGGTGTTTTCCGCTGTGTCTTGAACGTGTGTAGCATCCTAATGAAGTATCCAGGAGGAAGCAAACTGCAAAAGGGCCCTACGTTCATATCCCATATATACATATAATATATTAGGTATAGGTATATTTTTTTTTAAATCTAGAAATTTCCTAAAAATAAGTTTGAAAATGTTAAATTTATATAAAATAATTTGCCTTCAAAATAATTTCATTGTACTTGTACCTATATATATTATATTCATACATATATATATATATATATATATATATATATATAATATATATATACTGATTCAATACTAGCAAAAACTATACTGTAATATAACTCACCAGATGCCTATACTTGTATATATTATTATAGTGACGTAATGCCAGAAGTGCCTAAACGTCAAAGACCCCTCTACCCAGTCTATGTATATCTATATAGCTCCTGGTTTAAACAATGTGATATTCCTCCATGTAAATATTTTTACTACACCACTGAAAGGGCCAGTAGCCACGGATGACGGATGAACCCATTCAATTATCTTATTTAGAAAATGGTTTGAGTTATATGTATTTGAAAAACATCGTTTGAAGCATAAAAATATAAAATATACCGAAACCCTGAAAATTGAATAAATATACGAGTAACAACCAAAACAGTAGAAAATTAAAACTTAAATAATTATAAAAATAAATACCTAGATATTATAAAAATAACAATATATATATAAGTAAAATATATATATATATATTATAAAAAAATAATGTATAAAAATAAAATGTGCCTAAAGTATATATTCGAAAAAAAAAATAAAGATTATAGGCAACTAATTTTCATGATGACCATAAGTCATCATAAAGTTGCAAATAAATTATAAAAATAAAAAATATATGAAAATTAATAAACAGAATACATAGAATTTATTGTAAATAATAAGAAACAAATTATTAAACGATGACTATATATAGTTATAGTAACACAGATATATTAAAACAGCTATTAGAAAATTATGCATCGTTGTCTTATATTATTAAAACTATTACTTATGTTTTACTTCATGATAAATTAATAATTCTTTTAACACTGAATTTATATATATCACATAGGTATATTTATTTTTTTCGGTTATTTAATATTTTTCTAATTTTACTCATATATAATATATATTGTTATTTTTAAATTTAAAATGTACTTAAATGATTACCAAAATCACTATTTCAATTGGTTATTACTTATTCGTTAAGATACCATAGTTAAAAATATGTATTAATTGTAAACTTTTTTTAATGCAACCCATCCTTAATATTCAGTTGACCCGCTCCCGCAGATTTGATCTAATACTATTACATAATTTTATACCTGCTCGGATTGCAATACTGCAGTATATACATTAAAATATAATATGTGTTCGTCTACGTACTCAACGACTGTTTTCGAACTGTTTATAATACAATATAATAATATAAGATAAGTCAACAAGGCCACGGTCGAAAATCGAAATGCAATTGCTTTTTTATGGGCATCTATACCTACGGAACGTTTTGGTGTAAAGATAAAAAAAAAACACGGACATCGCTAATGGAAAGCAAGTCGACCAGGGGCATTATTTGGTTGATACTATATTACGATGTATTTACGACTATATGCAAGGGAAGAGATATTAAATAAGCCGGCAGCAAAATTATCAACCTTTCAGTTTTTATTACATTTAGGAATTTTATACATATTTCTAAATTTCTCGTATGTTTATGACAGTATATACCTACCTGTATATACTGTATATATACCTACAACCTACTATAGAGTATTAGCAGCCCCAAAAGTTGAGTGTAGTACGACACACTTTGTGTAGTACGGAAATTGAAGTGTGTAGTACGAAATTTAAAAGTGTGATGCTATTCAAATTCACATAGTTATCTTTTTAGTACCTATAATATTAATACTTCACATCGTTTTATAATTTATTATAATAATTTTTTTCTGTCAAGTACAAATATTATTTAATCCGATTTTATGATACGTACATATATATATACGAAAAACCAAACGAAAATGAAAATTATCACAAGTACAATAATTGTAGCGCAGAGTTTTAATAGTTATATATAAAAAAAAAAAAAATTAAAAAGAACAAAATTTATTGCAAATGTCAGAACCCAGTGAGACACCCTGTATATGTTATAGATTACAAAAATTATAACAAAAGATAATACCTACTTTTTCAAGGAGCTAGTCACTAACCTACTCCCTTTTTGATTTCTACCAATGAATATTTCGGGATTAAGTGTGTAGTAAGAAAATTTAGAAATTTTAGGGGCTGAGTATTGATGTAACGAACTTATTGTAAACCATAACTATTTCGTCTTTCAAATATTTTATTCGTACCGGCCCAACTGCAACGACAAACATAATAATCAATATGTTTACCAAGTATTGTTATAGTAGTAATGATCTAGGAAATAACATAATAACTATATATATTATAAAACGTCGTTCATACCTATAAAACAAAATTTTATTATTTGTGTTTTTAGAATATGTATGTACCAAATTCTGTAGAAACGCATACTTAATACATCTATTGTAAGCTCCATTGCTTAAATATATTATTCTTTAAGAATTGAATATACCTGTAGAATATATAGGTATAGTAGGTACCTCAGCTATACGTGTACCTACATGTCTTACTATAGTAAATATGTATATAAATTAATTTAAATAATTGAATTAAGCACATACTATTAAGTATTAATACATTTTGCATATCAAAATTATGTGAAATTAAAGTATAACAACATATAAATAAGTATATCGTGTCCCTCTTTTATCTCGCGGTTACAAATATTTTTTTAAACTAATTTATAATGCAAAAAAATAATATATAAAGACGAAACGAACAAAAAATTATACAACATGCCTATATATGTTCAAAGCTTTATTAATATTACAACATTTAACACATTACCTATATTAATATATATATATATATATATATATATAATATATTCTACACCATTTTATGAACTAAAAATAAAAAATTTTGTAGACGCTTTAAAAAAAATCGTTTAATAATTCTTTTTTATACATTAAAATGATTGAATGAAAAGTTAAAATGCAGTTTTCATTTATAAATATTATACCTGCTATATTGTACGGTGTAGTATAATATGCACTAGCTATTACCTATATTATAACAAGTTTATTAATTTAACTGAAGATTGAAGAAACGAGGTGTGTTTTGGTGATTGAATTTTAAAATAAAATGTATATAGGTAGATAGCTATAACCTAGCTATTTATACAATATTATATTTATTTAAATATATATTTAGGTATATTATAATATTAGAATATAATGAATTAATGCGTTATTAAAAAATATGAGTTTATGTTATATATTTTATCATCGTGTAACGACACTATGATACCGATAAGTACACATATTAGTACTTATCAAAAATATTTTTTTAAATGTAAAATGTTTCCATTAGTAATTTATATATATTATTATTATTATTATGCAATTATTCACCACGCGTAATTCGCAATTCGTTTATTATATAATTAATAAGTTATTTATATTTAATAATTAAAATTATTTTCATCAATTAAATAATATATAATATTATATTATTATAGGTATATAGATACATACCTATAGTGACTTTTCAAATATTAATAAAAATAATAACTGTATAAATTAAAATATACTAATTAAATTATTAATTTATCTTAAACCTAAACACAATACGACGGACAATTATAATATATTTGTAAAATATCCTAAAATAATATTCTATACCTGATGTTTCATATTATATTATATTGTATGAAAAAATTTCTCGTAAATATTGAAATATTTATATAAATATTTCGTAAATATAGGTACCTATACATATTACATTTCAAATTTCAGATTTAAAATATTTCATAAAACAATAATTTTTTCATGGTAATTATTTACAGTATCTATTAATAGGGCATATATATATATATGTTTAAATTTGTCCAAATTGATTTATAATTTATCACAAATAAATCAATATATAAAAAAACGCCATCATAAAAGATTATCGTCTCTCGATAAAGCATATATATATATATATATTGACATAGGTATATAATATATTGCAGATTGCCAGGAATTAAAGTACAATACTGCATTTGAAAATATTTATTTTAATTGGTAGAGGTAGGTATAGGTTATATTGGTATCTGGTATATAATGTTATAATATATGTACTCGTATAATATAAATGTAAACTAATATATTGCTTTCGTATAAAGTATATAAACAATAGGTAAATTTTTCCTTTGAGTAGATATTTTACATTTTTACCATATCACATTCCTTAAGTGTATTTTATATGTACAATTGATATAATTAATTTGCAATTTTAGTAATTTTATTTATTTCTTTTTATCGATCATTTTTTTTTAATTTCTACTATAAATGTTTGCCAACTATTGAAATATCTAGGTAGATACATCGTACAACACATATAAAAACTAATACAACTATCGTATAAATACATATATATATATATATAGGTAGTAGGTACCTACATAACTAATATAGATAGACATATCTATTTGTATTATATACGTACTTATAAATAAAAAAAAACTGTGTTTTAAATATCGAAAATTATAGGGATCATATTATTATATAATAATACATAAACATTATATATAAAAATAATGTTGGGCTGCAGTTACGACTTCACTGCGAGTTTAAAAGTTGAAAGTAAAGTTATATGTTATATATTCAAATTACGTTTGATTTATAACGAGTTACTTTAAAAATCTACTAACTAAATAACTTTTAAGTCTTAACGAATTACATTTTATCAAAAATACACTTGAGCACTTGTGACAGGTATATATATTTAAGTACAAAATATTATTATATATCCAAAATCACAAAAATAATATACTTTTAACTGTGTAAGAGTATAATTATACGTATTTCATCAAATGAGTTTTTGAATGACAACATAATATAGTTGTTGAAATACGTAGTTAAAACTTAAAAGTCAATAATTTTTGTAATTTTGGGTTTATAATAATTTAGTCATTTCTACAACTTTAACTTAAAGAATTATTTTTATTAAATGAAATTACATAGAAAAGTTATTTTATATAACCAGGGCCGTCCCGAAGAAAGATTTATGGGGGAGGGGAATAATATAACTTCTCTTCAAAACATAAAATAAGCAAGAAAAAAAGTAATCAACTTGTTTCCAATTTTGTGGACTAAAATCCTAATATATCTATAATTTATAATTTCCCGACCAAATTCAAAATACTTCATTCAAAGCGTGAATAAACATAAAAAAAAAAGGTCATTTACTTTTTCTTTTATTTTCCAACGGCTTTCCGAAGTTAACCTCCCCCCTCGGGATGACCCTGTATATAACTATTCGTTGGATTATCCAGCTTCGCCCGTGAACAATTTTTTCCAGTATGAGAGGAAATTGAGGTGTGAAATGTAATATTATCAACTATAATAAATAATAAATAGCATAGATAATAATGGAATGGATGGCCACCGTATTGTTCAATTCTGTGACTGAAGAGCATACTCGTTATCACATTGGTTGTATGTGGTTGTGGTCACGGTTACAAAAATGTATTATTGATAAATGATAATAGATCTATAAAATATGGATAAAATAAATTGAAATCATGAACAACAAACATAATTCAATTATAAATTACATAATAAAATATAAATAATATCACTTGTCAAACAGTAAGTATTTTAGTCTAACATAATCAATGTCGGCCTGGCACACAAAAGGCCCCTGAATCATTTTTTTCTGGGGCCCCAACCCCATGTGGTTTAATATGATCTTAAAAATACATATCAACATAGGCGTATTTAGTGGGGCTTGAGGGGCTAGGCCCACCCAATGTCCTTTTTAGCCCCCTTTCCCAGGAATTTTAATTCTTTATATATTATATTAGTACACTATAATATTTATAGTGTGAGGGGGGGGGCAACACATTTGATCACCTAACGTTTATGCATATCAATATAAAACAATTCACTATACAGGGTATCCCAGATCTGTTTGACAAATGCAATAACTTTTGATTTATTCATTATTTATCACTTTTTTTTTTAAATAAATATTACAATACTGTGCTACAATGAAAAATAATAAAAAATAATAATAAAAATACTTAATGTTTTAAAATTTATTTTTGGATCTCAAAATTTAAAATTTTAATGTAAAGTTTTATAGAAAAATCAAAATATTTGTTTTGTAAACACATTTTTTTGAAAATTGTTGGTGTTTATTTTTCTAATAAATGTTAATTCGTTAATTTTTAAGTTTATGAAAATTTGTATGAAATTGAATGTTCACATTATAATAACCTGCACATCTCTTATCTTAGTCCACGCTTGTTGTATAATTTTAATGTAAACATACAATTGTATACGAATTTTCACAAACTTAACAATTGTAAAAAATTAACAGATTAACATTTATTAGAACTGTAAGCGCTAAAACTAATAACTAACTAATATATAGTCGCTTGTGGCTGAAAAATTTGTATTGTCTCTAAGCCAAAAATACATGTGTGAACTAATATACTAAACGAAATTACCCACATACCGCCTTTTCGCTTAGTATATGGTGAATACTGTATTTTGGCTTAGTAAACTCCATATATTTTGAAAAACCGTATATACATTTCCCTGTTTATCATGGAAATAAATGTTTATACGGAAATTATGCATAGAACAAGAAAAAATTGCCTTGAAATTACGATTATTTTAATGTAAAAAAGTCATTAATACTTAATTGTTGTATTTGTCGCAAGTCGGTGTTGTAACGTCGGAAAATATAATTTTGTTTGGTAGGGTGCAGTGATGGATTTGGGAAGGGACGCAGCCACGCAGGGGGACGGAGCTACTCTTCATTTTTTTCATGTTGAACAGCGTACCCCTTAATTTATTTATCAAGGAATACCAGGAACGCAATGTTTGTTTCAATTTTTATTTAAAATTTTTTAAAATTATAATTTATTTTTGGAAAAATCTTGAAATTACGAAAATGAATGTTTTTTTGTCCTTATCACATAATTGGTTTTAGATAAAAAGCATGATATAAAATGTTGAATAGTTGATCTTATTAAATC
>JAIPRL010011356.1:0-13717 GCA_025469235.1 Pemphigus obesinymphae
AAAAATGAACCCCAAAAATTGAATCTGAAACCCATTAACCGGAAAAAATTTAACACGTTTTAAACCCGAAACCCGTAACCCCAAAAAAATATTAACTGTTTTTCAACACCGAACCCGGAACCCGGAATAAATTAAAACCGTTTTTTAACCACGTATCAGAAACCCGGAAAAATTTTAACCGGTTTAAACCCGTAACCCGAAACCTGAAAATTTTTAACCCGTTTTGACTCCCTGATTGAAATTGTATAATAATGTTAATAATTCTTATTAATATTATTGTGTATATTTAATATTATTATAATGGGGTTTTTTAAAATGTTTATATTGTATTTATTTATAAATAAAATACAGGTTTAAATCCAAATGGTAATAACATAAATTATTATGTATAAAACATGATAAGTGATAACATACATGCAATTAAAATTAGAAAAGTGCACTTCACTTATCGGATATAATACTCTTGGTGGATGTACTGCATATTTTAAAAGCAATGATAAATCATTGCATTCGAAAAAACGATTCTGAGCGAAGTTTCGGTATACTACACAAACTATTAATATTATTCAGTATGTTTAAAATTAGGTCAAAAGTGTAATCGTGGAAAAAAATTTGATTTAGTGTGACATTCTCTATATCATGAAATATATTATTTATTAAGAATAGCATGAATTAACATAAGAATATAGCTATTACTGTTAAATATACATTTAGTATATTTTATTTATAGTTTAGTTCCTATTGTAGTTTTTAAAAACAACAAAATATCGTAAGAACTCTTTCATTTAATTGTTGTTGTATATTAAAATCCTCTATACAGTAGTAACATAATTAAACAATCACATGTGACATACAGTTAAATACAATTAAAATAATAATCATACAATATCAAATAATATTATAGGTATATATTATACATTTGTATTTTAAAAAAGAAACGTTTTATGTTAAATAGAATTTCATTTTTTGGAGATAACAATATTCTTTAATTTATTCAACATTTTACAAACTATATAAAAATAAATATAGTATGTATACTGTATAATATATACACTTATACTTGTATAATTATTATTGTTTGCAGTTTATAAATCATTTTGTACTTATAACACACTAAACTAAATATCATTTAAATATTTGTTTAAAGACTGGTTTAGCTAAAACTTTTACAAGTCGATGTAACAATATATGTTACTAGGTGTACTTAGTGTCTATACATGTATTTTTTTGAGAATAAACATTTATATGCAAGCCGTAAAATTTAGATGGATAATTATGAAACTGAAACCTTTTTGACAGGAATTAAATATTTCAAAATTTGTCGGTACTCATAATCTTTGACTTGAAAAATAAAACAATACAATTTAATATTAATAAGCCATTTCTATAATATTACCGAATAAAATTTACAGTACTTACACAATAATTTAAATATTATGATAACCGAGAGGAATGAATATTATTAATATTATTTAACCATTACATATATACATTTTTTATATTTTGTTATAAATCGACAGTTGATCCATAAGAATAGTAATCCTAGTAATACTACCATTTATATATTATATTACCCTTCTAGATAAGTGACCCAAAAGTGATAAATGTATTTTGGGTACTAGATTGCATTTTACGGAATGCGGCCTGTGGGTATTGTTCTAACTATCACTCTTATTTAGGTACTTGGCCTAAATTAATATATTTCAATTATATACATGGTAAGTACAAAACCACAAAAGTAAATTTTGTTCCCGCCTTTTTTCTTAACAAAATATTGCTGGAAAAAGCAGAAATTTTATAGGTATCAATTTACTATGGGACATGCGAGAAATGTATTAAAAATATATTGACTATACCTATCGATTTTTAAAAAAATTCGTGACTACCGAATTTCAAGATTTTTTTTAAATATAATTAAATTAACTTACAATTAATAATGTATTAAATTTTTAGGTCTTAATACTAAAATATTACCCTATTTATAACATAAATACCTAAAAACTTAAATTGCTAAAAATAGCCCAAATTTAAAATAAAGATGTTTAAAAATTAATTTATAAAAATATAGTATACAGTTACATATTCAGTGAAAATTTCAAAAACTTTGGTTTACTAGTTTAGAAATGGCGAAGAAACTAAAAAAATCTGGATTCGGTGAAATGGTATTTTTGCCGTTTTTTCATCATTTCTTTTGTAGTATTTCCTTACGCATTAAAAGACAATTGAGAAAATCGAAAATTACCTCTCTAAAATACTAACTTGATCCAATTTGCTATCGGGAAAGATGTCACGTGTATAGACTGGTTTGTACCTTCTGGTCAAAGAGTTGTGACGTGATCCTCGAGTCACGACTACTTATAGGTCAGCCGCAAATCACGTAGTCTTTTGGTGAAAATCACTAGATCGCGGGACGTCTACACCGTGGTGCTCACGTCACTAGCGCAGTATTTCTGGATAAAACGCGTGGGAATTTTGACGGTCGGACCTGTCGAGCCTCCCACCTGTGGATTTGCTTTGCTTCGGACCACGAATCAAGGTAGTACGGACTGGAAACGACGGAATAATACGTGCGGACAAATTGTTACGGTAAATATTCAAGTGGCGCAATCTATGCGATCAAAACGCCGTCTAGTTTAGAGTTCTGACTGAATATTCGTGCGCAGACTACAACATGCTACATATGCTCCGGGCACGTTAAGAGTGTACCCCGATTTCGGACGAAAACTCGTCCGGCACGCGCAGGTCGGTATTATACAACGTGACCCCAAATAACACAGTATACACGGAGTTGTAGCGCTAGCGTCCGCTAGTATTCTCTACCAGAAAGTAAGATAATACGAGTTTCCCAAAGAAGAAAATCCAAGTGGAAAAGTAAGTGGAAATATTATTATAATTTGGCGGGTTTTTTTTTTTTTTTTTTTTTTTTCATTAATTAATTTATACATTTATTGCTACTTATTGAAAACACATTTACTCTATGACAAACTAATGAAAACTAAACTAATCAAAATTAACGACATTCACATTACTTATAATTTTAATAATCCAACGACCATTATAACCTAATAATACTACCACCCGCTTTCCTTGTCGTAACCATTCTGTATACTATCTCAATACGTGCTCCGAACGCCGCGCACCTTCGGGTCCCGGCTCTGGTCATTACTATATATATTTTTCATTCCTTGTTTTTTTAATTTATCATATTTTTTTCATTTTCACCACACGTATGCATGCACTAACATACGTGTGTCGACACCAGTTTTTTTAAATAAACACCTTCGGGAATTTCACCTTTAACCGCAACGCGTTCGAAATTATTTGGTAAATAATTGATATCCAAACAATATTCGAATACAGTACTACACCTACATAAATTAATGAGTTTTTAAAAAAAAAAAAAAAGTGTAAGCATCCCAAAATTGAATGTTGATACACTGTTTTTAATAAATAGTCATCTTGAAATTGGCCATTATAATTTTACATCTTTAGTTTAAACTTACACGGTTTATATCTGAATATCCATATCAATAGCCAACGTATTTTAAAATACTGTATATACATTGTTTATAATTGATTATATTTTGAAAAATTTACGATAAAATTTTAACTCTGTTTAGAAATATTTGTATAGATATTTTTTGAACAGTCCTTTTCCAACTACATATCATCTCATACCAACTTTTATAATAACAATATAAATTGTATTCTCTAAAAATGCCTATGCCATATACCAACATTTAAAAAAATTATCCTTATTATTAAAAATCGAAAAATAATTTCTTGATTAAAATATATAGAAATATAATAATATCAGTTTTAACTAATAACTTGAGTCATATATTTTTTAATAAATTTAACTTATAATAAAGAATTAAAAAATACCAACCTAATCTATTAATGTTATATAATTATGATTTAAATATGCTGCTTAAATACTATTTTTAGCATATTCTTTAGAAATATTATTTTATTAAATCAATATTTAAATTATTAAAAAAACGTAGTATTATATTTATAGTTACAACAAGTAATATTAACTTTTATTAACAATTAGTTTAGAATAAATATGTTTCCATATTATCTGGTGTAAAAATGGTTTTTACACATTGGTTAATTAACTATATTTATAATTATATAAAACTGTATCTAATAACAACATTTTCATTCATATCTACTCGTTCTGACATTTTTATTTATGTATATTTTATATATATATATATATATATATATTTATATATTATGTAGCTGTAGTTAAATGAAGAATGAATACGTGGAGACGGAGCAACTTCTCGTTTATTTTGTAGATTTATCATGGCCAACGCTCTTATTTTACTTGTCAAGAAACACAGTGAACGTCATATCAATCTTAATTTGTATGAAATAATTTTTTTTTTAAAAATTGAAAAAATAAACTTAAAGTAGTAGCAACAAATATTATTTTAATATTTCGTCATAATATTATATTTTAATGGAAACGCCAAATATTCATAACATTTATGGCTTCTATAATAGCACAAAGTAATTTCAAATATTTAATCATATTTTGATATTTTTTTATTTTTTTTTATTTTTTTAGAGTAAAACTGGGACTACTGGACACTTTAGTTATGTACCCTACTTATTTCTGGAATGTTGATTTTTAAACTATAACTAACTTTCCTTCTTAATTCATTTCAAAATTCAACCATTTATTATAGTTATCACTATTATAGTTTATTAATAAATAGTCCACCAATAAATATTGAATAAAAATGTAACATTTTACAAAAAAAATTAATGCTGTTCACCATCAACATATTACATATTATATTGATCTGATTAATAATGAAAAAAAATATTCATTTTTATTTTACGTAAACGATAACAATAAGTGTTTTATAAATATATTCTACAATTAGCCAATAAATAAACTATAATATATTTCCTAACGTTTAAAGCATTAATTAATTATAGGCAAAATAATATAGGCACTAATACCACGGCGTACGGTGGATGTACTTGTAAAATAAATAATGATATTAAAATTGATCTATAGATGCTACCAATAGTATGGTTAAAACTTATAATATGAACCTATTTATGGTCTATATTACTAGTTATTTTACTTATTGATTTCCACAGATATCGGTATAATATTGAGAAAACAAATTAAATCCCGAGCGGCCGAGAACGATGTTTACACCGTGATGCGAGTACCTATACGTCTTCCCGTACCTACTATAGTACTATATTTACTTTTACCACAGAATCGTCTATATTTTATTTGATATTATGTTCTTTGGTGATAGTTTCCGTATTATACATAAATACATTTCCGTATGGGTATTAGGTATATATTTATTCTATATTTCTATGGTTTCAAATTTCCATTTTCCAAGTTTGCTGTTTAACGGTTGACATATGGCATAAACAAATTAATGTGCCTAGCCATTGTTTGATGTTTTAATGTTTTGCGTTCGTTTTATGTTAATATGTTATAAGAATTAAGTGCAAAAATGAAAAAAGCCAAAGGTGGTGTTTTTCCTCTAGTCCTAGTTACTTTAATTACAATTGTTCCTATTTAAATACTTTCCAAACACTATCAACATTTTAAAATTAATAGTCTCCTGCTTCAATCAGCTAAACACCTAATCAAAAATTCTTATTTAAATCAAAGTGATGGTATTCGTAATATTTTTTCTCTTTCTAAAGTTTTAAATAAAATTCCTAACGATTTTCCAGAAACTCTTAAAATTATAACTATCCTTTTGACTTTTGCAATTTCAACCGCATCCAATGAGAGTTTCTTTTCTTTGCTTATGCTTGTTAAAACACATTTACGATTGACAATGGGTGATCAACGGCTTAGTTATTTACTCGTAATAGTTGTAGAAAAAGATAGGTACTGTTTCAAAAATAGACCTAAACCAAGCTATTGACATGTTTGGCAACATGAAGTCTAGGAGATATCCAGTTATTGCTTAAAATTATTTAGGAAGCGACTTATGGGAGATAAATTCCCTCAAACAAATCCTCATCAAGTAGGTAGGTATTATATTTAGTCTCTCATCTCGTTTTTAGTCAATATTATTTCCGAAAAAATTGGGATATTTGACTATGACAATAAATATAAAATTACGTAAGATAGTATTGAGATAAAATATAAGCGGGAAAATGTTTGCGAGCGCAGCGAGCGGTTTTTTTCCGTTGTTTGAGCCAGTCAAAAATTTTACCCCCGCCTCCTTTCAAAAACTGAAATTACGCCACTACTATCATGTTCATAAATTAATGTTTTTAAATAATGTCCTTCGCATATTTGCGAGTAATCGAATTAAAATGACTTTTTGTTTTCATCAATCCTACACCGCCTAATATAGCGTACGTTATACATATATTATATTTGTATCGAATAATAACGCCTGATACATAAATGGAAAAAAATGTCGAGATAAAACTCATAAATACAATTCTAAGTACTCGTCGACTACCCACGATAATATTATTATTTATAGTGTCTCAAAATTCGAATATATCCTATTTGGATATATATACGTGCATTTCGCATATTGTATATATTATATATAGTATCCTGTGTGCAGATAAACAGATACGAATTCCCTGGGGAAATAAAAGAACTTGGTGAATTCACAACAATACGATTAATTTTTACGTCTGAAAACACACGGAGTCTACAACATTCTATACTGAATTTCACGAGAAATCGTCCACACAAACTCGTCCATCGTAGCGCATTCCCCACTAACCATACTCGTTAACATCGTTTATCGTACGCTCTATAATAAAACAGAGGTGGCATCTCCTTTTTATTTATCAGTACTTATCACTTACGGGCATATAATAATAAATTTTGAAATGTGCTTCCATCTCGTTACAGTTACACTGCGTTCTTATCACCTGCGTGATTCCGGATGATCTCTCGTGAAATGTAGTATACATGGGTAAATAATAAATACCAGAAAATTCCGTTTTTCAATCATTTTTAAAAATCATAAACTAATGACACTAAATTGTATAAATGATAAATAAATTATATAAAAATGAAAACCCAATTTCTACAAAATAATTTGTTTTTATTTTAACAAATACGTATTTCGAAAACAATGTTTTGATTTTTAGTGTTAAACAACTACTGTAGTTGCACTAACTAAAACTAATGGAGTTGTTTGACACTGAAGGTGAAAATATTATTTTCAAAATACGTGTTTGTTAAAATAAAAACCAATTATTATTTTTATATAAATATTTCTACAAGTAACTCAACACCAAAATAATAAATATACTATATGTGTGTGTGTGTGTGTGTGTGTTAACATCATTTAACGATTTATCCCATAGTTGAGACCTACCTTAATCTCATTTTCACACCCTAAAATTCTGCACACATTTCGTTTTTTTTCCTTCACTTACTTGTTTCGTATATATACACATACGATCTATTACTAAAAAATATATATTTTGCATGCCCGTTTCACCCGGTGATCCGGTCCGACCACCCAAAAATGGGGCTGGCCCTAAAATTGGAACTACGTTTCGGAAAAATCAAACCAATGGCGACTGCACGATAGTCGATGATAAACATGGCAATTTGAGTACATCGAACGCTCAGATTAAAATCCCAGCTTCTCCTAATCTACAACATTCGATCAACAGTTGGCAACATACAGTTTAACATACGTTTCAATTGAATTCACAATGCCCCCCGACAATGGCGGCTCGATCACTACCTCCAACGATTGCGATAACAAGTCGTCGGTTGACACGGAACAACTCCCTGCTTAACAACAACGATATACATACCGGTACAGCAAAAATTATTTTGTCGCCGTCTTTCACCATAATAATTCGATAATACATTTATCACAACGTTCCAACAAAGAGCGATTCAAATCTCGCTATTTGTATTCGACTGATTATAACGCTTCCCGGTTATTATTGTTGAATCATTGGCTAATGGAAATTATATTGACAAATCACACCTCTTAAAGATTGGTAGGATTTTCCATAATAAATTTAATGGAATAATTCAAATAATTCCTATCGGTTCAAAAGTTAAACTATTGTTTGACGCCGTTAATTCTGCAAACCACATGCCTTAACTCTCCGTTTCTCAAAGACTATTGAATCTTAATGGAACCATTCCCTCAACCTTAATTTATTTTTATGGAATTATACATCAAGATACCTCATTTCCCAATGTGGAATTTTGGGAATGGTTCGAATCTCATGTCAAGATTATTAATTTTCGTTGCTTTTTTTCTATTCAATGTCAAAATAAAGGAAACGTTTCGTCGATAACCAATATAGTCGAAAATTCATATCTTCATCCCTCCCAGATAAAAATTTCCATTTACAAAGTTGTATTTAAGGTATCTCCCAGTATTCATTCTCCAGTGATCTGTTGCAATTGTTCGCGTTACGACCATACTACCGAATTTTGCAGAAGTTGTGGACTGTTTGTCCAAATTTCAACAAAACTGCAACATTTCTGAAACTGTAACTAAAAATCCCTAAATTGTGTATGGTGTGTTATGGTGTTGGTGATAAATTTCACCTTCCCCTCTCATGCAAGGAACCCCCAAATCGGCAACTAAAAAATGTCTAGGTTTTTTAAAGGGTGACTTTGAACAAAGTTGATACCATTTTTTTTTTTATTCAACTTCAAAAAATAAAATTCATACATTTTCAATGGGCCTTAAAATTTAACGAGGAAAAAAAACCACTATTTTTTTTTTCTGGTGAGGGGGGGCGTTAAACCATATCAGACTAATGTTACCAGATTTCTAAATATGTCTCTGATTTATATCCGTATTATAATTATGTTATCATCAATTCTCCTGGTTTGTATGGTACTATAGCTAACGGAATGACATCTAATATAGCATATAAATATTTTTTTCAAATATTTACTAACGTTTTTCAATAAATCGTTCACTTCATATAAATTTAGCAAACATTTATTAGTATTATCGATTCTAATTCTAGTGAAAATTAAATATTATGCTGTAGGTTCGGAGGATCTTTATCAAGACTAGTCTATAGGGTCAGTGTAGGAGAAGTTCAAAGGTACCTATACCGAGGAATTGAATAGATTCTAGATCCTGGAATATTTATAATTATTATTTCCATTAACGATGGATAATATACTGAAATTTATATTACGGTATATTGTATAAATAAATACTATAATGGCTTGTGTATAAATTGCTTTCCTGTGATCCTGAACGTCCCATAACGGCATTTAAATTTATTATCGTGGTATTCATATATTATTATGACGTATATATTCTAAGAAACCGGGTGGTGATTTTTGTTTTTGTTTTTTTTTTTTTCAGAACGCGCAATAATAATAATAATAATAATAATAATAAATGGTCCAAGGTTCAACGTGTCCATAAATCTCGTGTTAATTATACATACTAGGAATTTGTTAAAGAGTTAATCAAAATTAAATATTTATTTTCTAAAATTGGATTTTGCTGTAACTGATATAATATCTCCCATGCATGATTTATCTAATATCGTCGCACACGTTATAATTAATGACGAAATCTCGCAGACAAAATATATCTCTGCCGTCAAATCAAATGTATATATATATAACATGTATAGTATAATATAAAATTTCATCTGAAAGTTCTGCAGACTCCTGTTTTTTATTGTAACTATAATTTTGTACAGAAAATGAAAAATATTCACTACATTCCAGCTCATTGACGATTATAGAGTTTGCACATCTATATAAGGGATGGGCCACTCAAAGTACGTAGAGGGCTAATTTTTGAAACGTATTAATATAATTGCGGGTCAAATATAAAGTTGTTTTTTTATTATTATGTGAAACTAATTCATTTATAATATATTTAATGGCTACAATGAGAACTAATATCTAATTTTATTATATTATGTTTTATTATCGAAAATTTTTCCAAGATACAACTTACCTATCTATTTTTATAGTGTATTTGACAGTGGTGGATTTGGGGAGGGACGCAGGGGGACGGAGCTACTCTTCATTTTTTTCACGTTAAACAGCGCACCCCTTAATTTATATATCAGGGAACGCAAGGGACGCAGTGTTTGTTTTAATTTTTATTTAACATTTTTAAAAATTGTAATTTTTTTTTGGAAAAATCGTGAAATTACGAAAATAAATGTTTCTTGTCCTTATCACATAATAAGTTTTAGATAAAAAACATGATATAAAATGTTGAATAGTTGATCTTATTAAATCATATTGGCGTATTGTATATATAGGTAATGAATAATCTTCATTATCCGTGAATGGCTAAAGCCTAAAGGGATGGCGAAATCGATGTGACACCGATAAACTTCATTTCGGTGTAAATTTACAACTTCCTCGATTATTCATTTAAAAGCAAAAGTGTTAAATCATTTTCAAAGAGGAATGCTTAAACTATGCTTTCTTGAAAATATGTAATCCCTCAACAATGATGTAAAAAAATTTTGGATTTTTCTATTCTATCCATGTTATATAATAATCTAAAATGTTAATACAAATGTTCCCTGGTTAAGAAACTTTGGATAGGGGTGTGGGGGACAAAGTCCCCCACGTCTTAATTTTTCTTTAACGATATGACCCGGAACGCAGATTTTTTAACTAAGCTCAGAGTCCGTCCTTATTTTTTTTTCCAATTCAACCACTAGCTGGTAAAGTTCCTTATTTATGCTATAGCAGGCTCTTTTTTCGATATTTTATATTTTTAAAGAAAAATAACTATTTCTAAGTTCTGATAATTTAAATAGATTTATTTCTCTTCAAAGTTAAAATTTAAAAAAATAGACTGATACAGCATATATAATTAATTATCTCATCTATAAATTCGGTAAATGGTCAGTTAAATAAAAAAAAAAAAGATATAATAAATTACGGAGTTAAGATAAGAATGTTGGACGTACATTTCATGTATTATCAGTTGGTTAGACGGAGACGGCAAATGCGGGTGCTGCGTCCTCTTAAAATATATATACACAATATAATAATTCAACGTTGTCTTGCTTAATTAACTGAATTAAATGAATTTTGTGCAAATCGTATTTTAAATTAACCCAATGTATTAATAAATATTTTGTGGTTCAATTGTATATTTGAGTTTAAAATACAATTAAAATCTACAGCGTTCATTAGTTTCAATCATTAATTATTAAACTAATTATTTTAGCAATTTTCCGGACAAATAATGGGAATTATTGATTATTTTCTAATAAAATATTATAAAATATTAAATAAATGTTCCTTTAAAATGATAAAGAAGAACATTGCGATATTATTGAATAATTTTAACTAAACGTCTAATGACAATATTGTATATTTAACAAATATATTTTGATAATATTTTTTATATTTAATGAAATCAGTTATTACTAATAATGTTTTACTGGCTTCTTAAATTGGGTTTAAAATGTAATAACTATTGCTAAATAAAATATATTTTTCGACAACATGTAATAAAATTAAACATACCAATTTTATTGCAATACTAAATAAATATAAATAGGTAATTTATTTACTTACCTAAAAAAAAACCCTGATATTTAAAAACATTATTTAACAATATTAATAAATATATCAAATCGCCTATGCACAAGAGAAGTGACACGGCTAAAAAAATAATGTTTCGTGGAGGATATTTAAAAAAAATGTATTTATTTTTTATTTAAAAATATATGGACTCTGGGACAACAATTTTAGTACCATAAATTCAATAAAAAAAATTTTTTTCATTCTTATAATTCATAGTAAGTATATTTTAAACAATGAATATAACTAAATATTTTGACTTGTGTCATTTTTCATGAAGAATATACACTAATTTATTTGATTAGTGAAATACAAAAAGTAAAATTTCTGGTGGTCATTAAAATTATTTGACATAAGTCTATTTGTCAGAATCCAGTGAATCAAGATCTTCAGTTTTTATAAGTCATTCTTATAAGTCAGTTATAAGTCATCTCCTTTCAAAGTACTTTTTTAGTGTAAATACTTTATTTTCACTAAAAAGTTTTTTCATAAAATAACCTCAGAAACGGACTGCATAATTCTTTAATCTAAGCTTAACAATATGATTGAGTAGTTGAAACACTCAGGTTATACCTCAATGTAAATAAATGTCAGTATTTACTCTTTACTTAGGGTCGGTCAATACAAAAAAAGATCGAAGTATTATTTTTACTCATAGTCTCGATTGTCATTCTCATATCGAATCAAATTAAAGACATTAAACAAAAATCATAAAACATTAATAAAATTGAATAAATTTCTTCCAAATTCATGGTTGAGTCATCTTTGAAATCATTGTACTGCTCCTTGGTCCGGTCACATTTATAATAATATGCAACTTTTATATAGTTATACCGATTCTTATACCGCATCGATCTCTATACATCTAGAGCAGAGGTTCCTAAACTTTTCATTGTACGACACATTTTGGAAATTGTTTTAATTTTTGCCGCCCACAACATATTATTGATCATTTTTTTATATGCTCAAAGCTCATTAATAAAGAAAAGATACTTATATAAAGAAAAAGCATAATATTTCTATTAAAAATACATTTTCAGTAATATCATATATAGGTACCTAATTAATTAACTATTTAATATGATAAAAATGTATAATTAATTAAATTAATTTAAAAAAAAAAAAGTATATATAATTTCTTATTATATATTTAATGAAAAAGGTGTACTCGTTTTCTATTTTTCTTGATGACTGCATTGATATCCACTTCAACATTTGTAAATTTGAGGCGCAGAGAGTTTGATAATTGCAATTTGCTTAGTAATTTTGTTTTGATAGCAACTATCGCCTAAAAGCCCACTTCACAGTTATACGATTCAATGAAGGGTAGTAGTTTCTTAACATCTTCATTAGAAAGAGTTGGATAAGTTTCTTGAACAGATAACCAGAAATTGATTAAATGTTTTCGATTAAAATTCATTTTTAGTGATATTTTTTCAAAAATGTTGATTAATTCCTCTTCAGATTTTATTAATAATCCACTCGTCATGATTGGTTCTTGAAATGGATTTGAAATCCAGTTCATTTGTTGATCTCACTCAGAAAATATGAATCAAAATTTTCTTTTAATGTATTCAAATGTTTGGAGATATTTGTAATTATGCAAATATCTACTATATATAGATATAAAAACTACGCAACCCATCTAAAATATAATAACGACCCACAGTTTGGGAATCTCTGATTCTAGAGAGTATCCAACGCCATTTTCTATATACTTTTTAAACATAGATGAGCCTCTACATAATTCTACTTCTGTAATACATAAACTAGGTCTCAATGCTTTAAAAGATCGAAAAGTTGCTGCTAACTTGACATTTTTACAGAAACTAATTGATAACTCAGTGGATTTTCCATCTCTTCTGTACTGCATTAATTTTAGAGTTCCCATCAATCCATGCTCTCTGATACTCTTTTTACAGTTCCGTCTCAGATCACAAATTATAGTCGTAATCAACCTCTTGACGTATAATGCATTTGGCTAACGAGCTACCCACTTTTCGTTACAGAAATATTTTGTATTTGCATGTTTATTTTTACATAAATTTGTATTGTCGTACTTCAAAAACAAATAAAATTAACAGTAAAAATAAAGGGTGTTGGGCACGAGGGGTATTTATTCGGATTTGTAAGTAGACCTTGCTCTGATATATTCAGGGCGTATTATATCGGGGA
>JAIPRL010011357.1:0-13714 GCA_025469235.1 Pemphigus obesinymphae
TATATTAAATTAAATTGTCTACAAATAATATTTTATACATATTTTCAAACAAAACGATTAAACGAGATATTAATCAAAAACTAAAGAAAAACATCATTATTTGAACAAAAACGCGATGTAGAACTTTAAGGGGTGGGGGGGGGCACGGGGTAAACTTGACCAATTGGAACAAAACATTGTACATTTTATTTTTATACATATTGGAACCAAATTAGAGGGCAAGACTGAAAAAATAAATATAAATAAAAATCACCTATATGACTAAGGGCCACCCTAATATACATAGACATGTTACACATATATTATATATTATATACATAACCTAACCAAACACTATACTGTACGGAACCGCATCAGTGGAAAACGCTATTATTATTATTATTATTATTATGACCTCTTAATGGTGTTTGAACAATGCGTTTATGTTATTCGTTTCGGCAAAAAAGGTGTTATTAGCCTGCACGTCGTACAGTAATAATAATATAAAACAACGCGGTTAATGTTACATATTTTCCGCTGTCTCTCGGCGGAAAGGTTTTTTTTTTTTATTATTATTTTTTTTTTTTGTAATTCAAACAATTCAAAGTTGAAAAAAACTCATAGCTCATATAATATATATATATATATATATATGTATATTCATTTGCGCATATATACCTATGGATAATATTTTTTATTTTATTTATAATGCGCGGTCGTGGTGTTTATATACGCGCGTCCAACACACCGGAAAATAGTGTCGCGCGAAAGTGTCGGAATCGTATAATAATTAATAGTATAATATATACAAGTACGTATATATATATGTTATTATACGCAGTGCACAACGCGTATAAATAATGAAAATAATTTTCCGAAAAAAAAAAAAAAACACGAGCAGGATGTCGCGGCTTTTTTGGCTTTCGGACACACGACCGGGTGTGGGTCGCCTCCCAGGCTTAATGCGTTATTGATATATTATACGCGCGGACATTAGAATAATTATCACGATAAATATATATTATTTTGGATAGGGTTTTAATATAGTTTAAAACGTGGTTAACGATCGAATAATAAGTGCGTATATATATATACACGTATCGGGGTCGCCCTATTCGTTTGCAGTTTGAAAATGTGTAATATTTCGTATAAAAGAAAATCACGTTAAGCATTTTTTAAACTCAAAATGTGTAATCATAAATCATTTTTTCATGCGAAAAAATCCATTAAATTATATCCAAATTAATGTTTAAGAATCGAATCTATATCAATCTGACATAGGTTCCTCAAAAAATCTCCCCTGTATATAGGTAATAGGCCTATATCATATTAATTGTCATTCAACATCAGAGATATTTTTCTTAAGTCCGGTTCAAAATATATTACAAAAAATATCCCGTTCTCACACGGCCCGAAACAAATATAAGACTTACACGAATACATGTACATGATGGTACGTTCTTATATTATTATTTTCATAATAGATATATATATATGTATAATATTCCATACTTCTATTATTATAATACCTACTTATTATAAATTAATTTTTCTACAATAAAATGATACGTATATGTACACCTTTATTTAGTGTATTACGAAATAATTTATTTTATAATTTTTGCGTTATTTTTGAAAATGTTTAAATTATTGTGTACTAAAAAGTTGTTCTCGTTGTATTGAAATTAAAAAATTAACCAAGCGAACACATAGAGCAAAGTCATATTTTTAGGGGAGGGATTGGGGCTATAGTTCTCTAAGTCCACCCAATCTATACATATATGGTGATAACAATAAATTAAGTATACCTATATTTATATAAAAAATAAAGCTTTCGGTTCGGCTCGAAGAAAAATCAAAAACATTAAAAAGTCCGGTCCTGTTCTATGTTTTTTTTTCTATGTCTAACCCGCCCAGATCCGATAATTTCTACAAAAATATCCCATGTCCAGCCCTAGAAAATTACTGAGAATTTATAAAGCCCAGCACAGTGTTAGGTAGGTATCTAGAAATCAATTTTAAAAAAGCCCGGTCCTGTACTGGCCCGCGGTTCAATCAAATATCAGTATATCATATAGGTATTGATCTAGTTTAGATATTAGATATTAGATTAGGTATTAGATCTTAATATGATCTAATAATATATCGTACGTATAGGTACTTATATTATGTACATATTATATTATAAATATCACCAAACATTTTATATTCAATTTTTTTTAAAAGATATATGGATATATCACTGCAGTGTATACAAATAATAATCAAAACTGTCAATACTTCAAATTGATATTAATGGTATATGTACATGTGTCGCTGTGTGTTTTAAAAATCGTTTACTAATACTAACAGCGATAGGTCTCGTGAATTTATAAAGGAATGCAATTTAGAAAAAAAAGTAAAAGATAGGTATTATATACATGTATATACATCATATTATATATAATGGCCATGTTTTTTCCATTGTCCTGCAGTGACTCGTATGATGGACATTTTTGTGTTGAATAACTCCAAAGAATCCCACGTGTATTATAGCCTACATATATATACGACAAAATTATTGACATTTCGAATTCAATTCATCTTGTGAATTCATTTTTGTGAGCTTTGAAATTCTGTCGGTTTTGTAAATACGGGTATAATAATATTATTCTATATTGCCATATGAAATTATTGTGTGTGTTATTGATTTTTTTTTTTTTTTAATTCATTAAAATCAAGGTTGCGCCATTATAGATGTCAATTTAGGCAATTTTTCACTTTCTATAGAAAAAAATCATATTTTTCTATACACAGATAACACCTAATGTTTAATATTAATTAATGTTTGTTATTTTACCTACGTTTTAAATTATTTTTTTGTAACAAGCATTTATATTATATTAATATTATAGTTTTTATACATTTTCTTAATAACTACATATATACTAATAATATAAATAATATAATAACTAAAAATGGCAGAAATTTTCCAAAGATTTCAATTACATTTTATAACCGATTACCTTTAGCGGTTTACCCTACGGTCAAGATTATAGCTAATATAATATGTCATAATATATACTCTTCCATATTTCAGTAAAATAATATAAGTAGAAATAATTTTTCAAAATTCTTCCTTTTCTTAAGTCTAGAAAAAAAACATTTGTTATTAATTTATAAAATATACTTAAATGTTGTCTTATATCGAAAAAAAAACAAGAAAAAAACAAACATAAAATAAAACTAATTTGAATAATTTTATTTTTGTTAAAATATGTTTTATTCAATTATTATTTATTCGGTCTGATCTGGTCTCCAAAAAAAAATTTAAATTATTGTTTACAAATTACAATAATGAAATAAATAAAGATATGTACCAAGGTTATTGACAGCAGTAAGTCATACAATAAGATTTCGATAATATGCATATTCTGATTTTACCTTTTGACCAAAGAATAATATGTAATATATAAATGTACTTTTGACTATTAATTAATTATTATGCTATTAATTTTTCGAGCATATAAAACATAAATTTAAATTTTGGTTTTTTCCATTCGTTTTTTTTTTTATTTGCTCTTTTTTCCGTGGTATATATATAATGTATCTATAGTGAATACATTGTAAAAAATAAAACTTATTCTGGACGTTCTTCTAAAATTTTAGAAAATCTACAAAAGTAACCAATTTTTCTTATATGTTTCCGATAGATATTTATTCTCTCATATTTTCCCTGTTAGTTTTCCAGATACGTGAAACCCTAACCTAACCTATATAAACTTATTATTATGTATGTTATATATGACATATTTTTGAGTAACATGACATGATTTTATGAGTTGAACTGAGCAAAAAAAAAAAGAAAAAAGAAATAAACGAATAGGTATGTACGTATAAGAATTGCCGAGAAGACATATAGAGTAAGTATCACGACAATATTGGCCGATCACGATTCCATTAGGCACGCATAACAAATAAATGAAAAATGTAAATATAATATTACTATAATAATAATACCCGGTGAAAGTGGACAAGTAAATACGAATACATACCTATATTATTTTATATAGGTAAATACAATTGAAAAAATTAGATTATCCAATTCAGTATTAAAAAATATATATATATATATATATTATTAATTGTAGTAATTTATAATATGTAACTCCTGTGTAGGTATAAAATATAGGATATTGTAACGTGCATTATTGTAAATATAATATAATTATGTGGCAATTTTGTGAAATATAAATATAGTACACCTAACCTAAAACACCGATACATCACGCGGATTTTCAATAATACATTTGTGCTCCGTGGCACGCAGTAAAAGTGAATTCAAATACCAACCACCCCGAAAACTTTCGCCCGAAATGTTTTGTTCGACACTCTCCGGTACACATTATAATATTATGTTGTTATTGTATTATCGAATATGCAAATGTCCGGTAGGATACATGATAGATCACCCGAAATAAAAAGAGAACGTAATTATATTATTTTTATTACCTGTATATATTGTGGAAATAATATTTTTTCGACGCAATACGTACCTAATAACATACCTATACATTTTAAATATGTATACTGCTGAATATAATATATTATATAGTTATAGAGGTATATGTACATGATTTTGAATAATTTTCAAAATTCAAAATCATCGTTGTGTATTATTTTTAATAATTTCTTCTGGAATAAATTTAGATTTCAGATTTTGAGAAAAACGAGGATTTTATTCATTTTATTAATTATGGTTCTATAGTGGTGTTGATCATTTTATGTTTTCACTACAGGTGACTATAACTTATTGGGTAGAAGGAGTCGAGTAGGAGTTTTGCAGTGGGAAAAGAGCTTTTTTTAATAATAAATACCCAGTAATTTTGTTATGAGTAAAAAATACCTTTTATAACAGTAAATTTTTATAAATAGAAAAATAACGAATAAAGGTAGGTACCAATGCGGTTATTGGTCAGGTACTAAATATTAGATAGTAAAATAATATTTATGGTGACGTCATAAAATAAAAACAGTTATAGTTAAGTAGGTATCATTTATTCATTACCTACCATGTATCTTACGCGACGAGTGAAGTTCTTCCAACCCCTTGCCGCCTTTTTTAAAAATAATTTTCACAATCATTTTAATTTTTATTTTTTACTCTTGTATTATGAAAACGTATAAGAGTACCTATATATTACCTATATAACTTTATAATTTTATTGAAATCTTGTTTTTTATCGTCTAGAAATAATAATGTAATAGTTATAAACGTGTAATAATTAATTATTATGATTTTATATTTTAATTCATTTGTATATTTTATTCGTATACTTATATAGGATTCATATAATAAACATAGGTAGGTATGGTAGGTATGTATATCATTTATATTTAATTATTAAATAATTAAATGCAGTATTATAAATTATAATTTACAATACCATTTATAAATACCTACAGTGAACAGTCATATATGCATGTATACAGCTGTACAGTACAGTTGTAACTGTATATGTTATATTAAAATAAAATATACATTTAGAAATGGTTTAATTGATTTTTAAGAATAAAGATTGTCTATAATATCTATAATATATAGGACTATACATAAATAAAATATATAATATACTATATTAAAATACAGTTGGTATATAAAATAATAATAATAATACTAATATATATATATATATATATATAAGTACATAATTATATACTTACATACCTATAAATATATATATATATATTACTATATAAAAGTATATATTTATATTAAATATATTTTAGCAGTATTTTTATTTTTATTTTTAAGATTATTGATTCTGAGTACCTATATTAGGATTTGGAGTTTGATTATCATTTAATAAAAATCTTGATTTTAAGGACCTAACTTAACTTAAGAGGACGCCATACACCCGATTTTTAAGGGGTTGTGTAAAGGCAATTTTTATTAAATTTTGAGAAAAATTAAAATCAAAAAAATTCAAAATATTTAAGTAAATTTTAAAATTAATTTAAAAATAGACTTGTGTCGGTACCATTTTTAATTGTAAAAAATACATTTACTCATTTTTCATTTTTATCAATTTAAGAATACTATAGAAAGATGAAATAAAAAATAAATTATAAAGAATAAAAGTATCTAGCGACTGATTATTTTTGATATATGCATTTTTACACATTTTATATGCTGTTAAAAAAATTTGAAAACCGATATTTTAACAGCTCATAAAAGATGTAAAAATGCATATATCAAAAATCGGCTCCACCAGTCGCTAGAATAATGTTGTTAGTTATAATTTATTTTTGTTTCGTATTTCTAACATGTTCGTAAGTTGATAAAAATGAAAAATGCTAATGCAAGTTTTTCATTGAAAAGTTGTCGGTGTGGCGTCCTTTTAACCTTGTAAAAGCCGTATACAATAAATCTATTTTAAACATTTATAATTTATTTATCACCAAAATTAATTTATACCACTATATACTTTTATAAAACAACAAAAATATATATAGAAATATCTATATACTGTGGTTTATAAACACAGAATGTATTAAGAGGACGCTATACATACCTGATTTTTAAGGAGTTAAATAATTTAATTTTTATGAAATTTCAAGAGAAATGAAAATATAGTTAATTATAAATATTTTAATTTATTTTTAAAGTAATTTAAAAATAATTCTGTGCTAATTCCATTCTTTATTGTTGTGTAATTACAATTTTTTGAAAAAAATTATGTCTACTTAGATTGCAATAATAAATGATTTCAGATTGATTTTAGAATTATAATATCTATTATTAAAATTAAAGAAACAATATGTCTGAGTGCAATATATTGCTTACAAGTAAACAAACTTTTTTTTGCATATATTTAAACAATTATTGTAATCATGTTGGAAATAAATAATAGTAAATAAAGCTCTGATATGCACTCTAAAATGTTGTTATCTATAATTTTGATAACAGGTGATTTGGCTCTAAATTTACTCTGATCTAAATTATTTGCGATTTTAGTGAGCGTGTTTTATGGTATCAAAATACTACCGGTGTAGCATCAAATAATAGTTAATTGATAGTTTGAATGAATAAGTTGTGTTATTCAAAATATTATTTCACAATATACAAGACTGCACAAGAATGGGGTAAGTAATAGTTTAAAATACTAAACCTATACCTATATATAAATATATAATATGATATGTATTGATATATAGGCATTATACGTAGAGTATTTGGCCATTCATGCGGATATCTTAATCAACTGACAGAAGACATTAAATCCGTTTTTTTATTTTATTTTTTTTTTTTATTAATACTTGAAATACCAGAACTATTTTTATTTTAGTATCATACTGCAGTTATACGACACTAACACAATGTTATTAAATCCGTGTATAATACTCTGTGTAGACGTGTAGGGCTTATATTATTATCTACCTACATTACAAATAATACATTTTTCAATACAGAAATATTCTCTGAAATATATAATACTCAATCAAATAATCTATAATGTATTCGTGTATTACATAGAACATTTTTTTACTGAAACCTATTAGGATGATAACTTATAAAACATTATATAGAAATATATGCAAGTTCATTGTACAATATTAAAATAAATAAATTGGACTATATTGTGAGTTTAATACAATATCGTTATAAAAATCAAATAAATATGGACAATTATCGAATCTCAGGTATCAATTAGGTATATATAATGATCGAAGATTCCTAACCAAAAAACTAACCTCAATAAGTTTAAGAGAACGTCGCACTGAAGATTTTCATTGGTAAAAACATGTTTATGCAAAACAAATGAAATGTCACTTTAAAATAATTTTAGAGTTAAAACATTTTTTATAAAATTGATAGAAAACAACATTTTGGAGATATCCTCATAAGAGTTTTGTCAAAAATATGTTTAAAAAAAGTTACAGTATCTTAAAAATGGAGAAAAAATAGTATTTTGTACTTTCGATAACGAACATAATATTTAGAAAATTGTAAAACCCTAATGAGGTTATCCGTGAAATGTTATCATCTACAAATTTTATAATATAGGTGTTATAACTTTAAAATCACTCTAAAAAGGCATTTTATTTGTTTTGCGTAAACGTATTTTTATACAAATATCGTGATTACACAACAATAAAAAATAATAGATAGATACTGACACGAGACTATTTTTTAATTACTTTTAAATTATATTAAAGTATTTTTATATTTCTTAAAATATCTAAAAAATTGTCCATACAGAACCCCCTAAAAATGGTGTGTGCGACATTCTCTTAACACTTAATTCTAAAAATGTATCATTGAAATGTTTTATAGTACCGACATATATTTAATATAATATAGTTATATTTTATAGGCCCTTTATCTCCAATAAAATATTGGGTATATAAAAATTATAATATATATAAACGTATATTTATGTAGTACCTAATTAATATAGGTACTTATTAATTATACTTATTAATATTATACTATATAAATACACGTGTATATATATTATAAATTCTATATGGTATTTAGGTACTTAAGTACCTACTGAATATATTTTTATGAAATATCTAATTATTATAATCATTTTTATTGAATACATTTTTATTCTATACGCACATACAAAATATAGTCGATAAAAATATTTATATATTTAGCCACTATTATAATATTATAATAACTGTAGTAATTGTTATGAAATTGTACCTGAATTAGATAATTAATAGAAAATTAAAAAATATAACTAATATGTGATTGTAGGTAGATATAGGTGATGAAATATAATAAAACAGTAGAATAATAAGAAAAAATAGGCATTTCAAGCTATACATTGAATTTAATTCATTGTGAAACTACAGAAAAGTAAAGTAAATTTTAACAGTTAGTTAAAAAAAAAAAATGGATTTAAAAATACTATATACCAGAAAGTCAAATAATTTTAAATTATTTTTTAGGATTGGTCTAGAAAATTTACAATTAAAAAAAATTTTCAATTTAATTTTTTGAAAATATTTTAACAATATTACAATATAGTATTTTTTAAATCCCAAACTGTATAGCAAAAGAAAAAAAAATGTTCCTTAAATATTTTCAGACTGTTAAATTTAAAATTAGTTTACATTAATTGTTTTTAAATTTTTTATTATTTTATTTACAGTAATTATTATCTATACCTACTTACCTATATTTTTTATTATTATCATTTATTTTTGTCATAAGTGCATTTTTTCATATGTTGCTTTAATTTATTTATTTCATACTAATATAATATAGGTACCACTGTACCAACATATAATAACTATGGTTATAAAATAAATAATAATATTTAAAGTCAATTTATATTTGTATTATTTTAATTATATTATAACATAACTAAGGATATATATATATTATCAACTACCTAGTTAATAAGTCAAAGTTAAGTTTTTGTTAACTCACAAACTAAATTAGTTACTTTAGAGTTAATTGTATACTAGCTGTTAACTTAGTTAACTTATCAAATTATCTAGTTGAAAAAATCTGCAAATAAGTTAATATCTTAGAACCAAAGATTTATTAGATAAAAAATGCACCGAAAATAAATTTAAATATCATATACTAATATAATATGTAATTATGCTTATATTATTGCGTTTATATGAAAAAATAAAATTGTATGTACAAAATGTATATCATGAATAAAAAAATGTATTCATTTATATTAATTACTTATATCAGGTTAATATTTTTATCTTTTAACTCTTGATTATTTAAAAAAATTTTCAAATCAACTTAACTTTAGCTATTTAATTTTATAAATTACCCTAACCTTGAATATAATATATATATATATATATATATATATATATATTTATATATATGTATATATATACATATTCATATATAATTATATTATTGCTATAATTTTCTGTCAACATTTTTGTCACGCGATATATTACCGATGACATTTTGTTGGTGATTCGACGAATCGTTGACCTGTATTTCTCCCCACCAAACTTCCTAGAGAGGTTCCGAATTCGAATTCTTTCCACTATATAATGTAACTTTAAAAGTTAAATTATTTGAATTACAATTTAATTATTTATTTTTTACTTTATATTTTTAGCAGTGGCATAGCTATAAGTTGAATTGCCCTGTTGAAAATCAAATTTTTCCACCACAAATAAATAAAAAAAAAAAAAAAAGAAAGAGAATTTGTATAAACTATGCGCCCAGGGTTAGAGGAGGTGGGGAGATAATAGTTTTGAGTTTCTCAGAGTTCGGCGTTCCGGGACAACTACCCCCTACGAACTACGCCACTGAATTTTAGAGCTTTATGAGTGTAGATAATAAATATTGGTTGTAATTTATAATTTACATTTGTAATAATACATATTTAGGTAGAATTTATAAATTATTAAATACTAAAATATAATCTTCTGTCAATATAATAATTTAATATTCAATTATTTATCTAATATAAATAACGTGTTCTACACTTAAAAAAAAAAATTTTTCCAATTTCCAATTTATAGCAATTATTTAGATTTTCGAGACTTTTATTATTTTCATTGTTCGCTTATCACATATTAAAAATAACTTGTAGCGACTTTGGTTTTTGTCATTTTTTAAAATTAAATTACGATAGGATACTGTATTATCAATAAAGTAGGTATATTCTGCGAAATAACAGCTGAATTCCTCTCCGGAAGAAACTTTTTTGAATTTTTTAAAACAATAAGTTCCAGTTCTTTTTTTTAACCAAAGTACCGATCCGGAAAAAATGACTATGGAATATTTTAAAACAAAGTTATTTTTCGGAATAGATCGTGGTATGGAATATTTTATACGTTGTGCTGCAGCAGGCACCATTTTTTGGCATCGTTCCGAAACCGTGATTATATAATACTCAAATTTTATAATATTATAACCTCAAGTTAGGTTTGCATAAATTATGCTCTCGCTAACTTTATAATATATAGAAAACGCTCAATGTAAATTTTATTTTATCTTTCTATTTAAATTTTAATGTTTTTGTGATAATTACTCGACTCTATACACTAATAATATATTCTATACAAAGAAAATAATATTGTTTAATGCATTTCGATGACGAGTATATCTACCTTTGAAATGGCACGAAGTAGCAGTAATTCGGAATTAGCCATCACAGACTGCTACTGAAGAATGGAAATAATAGTGACCGTTACTTTTAGTTGGTCACATTTTTATTATCATTATCACCACGATATTACCGATATTCACTCTGCTACCACGGTTGTGACATTAATTATCACATTATCATATTATATTATTTTTAAGTTTTTCTAGAGTTTTTCCACATATATTGACATTTTTTCGTGGACCAAATGCCATACGTTGAGTTGAAAAAGGATGGAAAAATGAGAAAATTAAAGTTTTTACTATACAGGATACGATTAGTGTATAAATAAAAAACCTAAGTAACGTTTTTCAATATTTATTTTCCCAGACACAATAGTCAGAGTTCAACTGGGTCATTTATTTATATAATTAATTTTGGGAACACTTAAATTGCAATTTAATATTTAATACATATTTTCTGGATTCTTCTAATATTCTATGGGTTATAATACATGACATTGTAAAACCGGCTCGAAAACGTAGCAATCACTGTTACTTTCACTGTGATATTTGGATGGCAAGTAGCGGTTGCTACTGTTACTCCAATAAAAACACACAGTTTACCATCTCTAATCTGCCTAGTCTTATTTAGTCAAATAATAATACCTATATGGAGTCGTGCGGTGGAATCTGTGCGGAGAGATGATCGATGATGGCCATAATACGTTACATATATTTATACACGCGCCAAGCATAATATTATATAACACATAATATCTATATAGACACTTTATAATATATATATAACTAAAAAGAGCGATCATGACAAGAGTGGGGGTGGATGGGTGGGGGGGGGGAGGAGAATTGATATGGCAAGAGAAGTATATATTATAGTGTGTTATTGACGAAAGGGATGGTGGGGGTAGTGGTTCGGTGCAAGGGACGGCGATCGTGGTGCGTTGGTCACTCGCGCGGTGAAGGGTTGTGTGACATATTGACCGTTGTCCCTGCAGTAGTGCACACACCATGTCCCTTTTCAAAACCCGTTAATTAATACCGTCCACTTGCTAATGATAGGCCACCGAATTGTTTTCCGCGTCTCCCCCCACCCTCCCCCCCCCCGTCCCGTCACGAGCCGCTAATGAATTATGAAGGGCTACTACACCATAAGTGGCATTGTGCTCCGGGCCCGTTCGTATATATATATAATATTATAGCATAATGTGTCACCGCACGCCCCCTTCCACCGTAGTCCGCCCGCCCCGAGACCGCTGCACAATGTATTCGTTATATTATTATTTTATATAATAATAATTATATATATATATATATTTATGTATAACTACTCCATAATAATATATTACCTTGACGGGAGTTTTTTATTATTATTATTATTATTATTATTATTATGGTTTTATGATTTTTTTTTTTTTTTTTTTTCGTTTTTTTATGATCTCTGTCGGACGTTGTCGTATTATACATAATATTTATATACATATATACAAGGTGTACCGCAGTGTGTACTTGGGCGTTTTTATTTGCCTAAAAAAATATATATATATAAAACCAAACAAATAAAAAAAAAAAAAAAAAATCGTATAAACCCTACGATTTTCCACGAAAAGCCATCGTATATAAAACTATAATATTTGTTCGCCCGCGTGTTTAAACGACCGACAATGCACTCACGTACCTCCTATACTATATGTATATACATTATACATCTAATATACTGCTCGTATATAAAATTATAAATAAAACACATCATTGACCGAATTGCCACTCGGTACGCGCATCCATGGAGAAAACAATAATATGTCATATTTTTTCCACGAAACTGATGATCGTTCTTACCACGGTTAATTATTTTTCCGCGGAATCGTACATTCGTACATACATTTTTTAGATTTTCAATCATAGTGCCGGGGGGGGGACGACTGAAATTATCAGTGTTGGAGCGTACCATGTTTTTAAATTTCGCGCCCGGCACCGGACACCAACTCCATGGAAGAAAAAATCATACCTGCGTATCACAAAGTTGTTGTCATACCTATATTATTTACGTCTGTCTGCACGTCGCAAAGAATCCTTAGGCTCCATGTCCTTATCACGCATACGCGCAGACCATAGACAATAAATAAATCTATATTATCCACAAACTAAGATTATATTATATTATATATTTTGTATGTAAAACATTGATAGTAAAAATTATTCTTATTAATTAATTTAATTAATTCTTTATTATCTATGATGTAAAATTCTATTCAACTTAACAATGACGAAATAGATTAAGATTTCAATTTTCATGTAAGTCCTTTTTTTCGTCAGAATGTATTTTACCCAAATTTTTAAATACATTTCTTAAAACATGCCGTGTGGATAGTAATTGTTTTCAAAATTGTCCCATCATACTACAGACTCCAAGCATTATAAAATAATTGTTAGTCGCTTTCCACAAGTTTGAAAAAATAGGTCATCAATAAGCATAAGAACGAAAAAAATGTGTATACAAATTGAAACGTTAATCTATTCTGTCATTGTTAAATTGAATAGAATTTTACACACAAAAATTTATATCACAGATTAAACATTTAATATTATGATTAATATAAAAATGTATAAGGATAGATAATATAGATTTATTTATTATCTATGGTCTGC
>JAIPRL010011358.1:0-13712 GCA_025469235.1 Pemphigus obesinymphae
AAGGTTGATTCAATAATACTATATAATTGAGTACCTATTTAAAGATTAAATTTAACAGTTTAACATTTTAACATTTTAATTTCTTTTCATATACCTACCCAGGTATATAACATAATTTCATTTACAACATCGTATTTTTGTCGTTTTTTCGTCAAATCTATATTCTTAATATTTTCGTAAATACGAAAATAATTACGTCATAACCTTGAAATTAACATCGAATATATATATATATAATAGTACTCAATTTCCGATGCTGAAATTCAATTGAAAATTTATTCAGTTCTAATTTTGGACAATTCATAGAAATTCTGACAACTTTTGTCTCCATTCCAATTGTCGTTGTTGATTTCGTTCAGTTCATGACTCTTGTGACATGCTCAAACGGACATTTTCGTTATCTTGTTGGATTTGTTCGTCTGTTCTTGTGCTCTACTATCTCGTTTTATTTGTCGCATTATTCGTTAGACGGCCCAAATTGGCCCCCTTGCATCTTGCAGGTATTGTTTATTGTAACATACACACCACACACACACACACACACAAACACACACACACACACACACACACACACACACACACACACACACACACACACACAAATAGACAAAATTGTTGAACTTACTGATGAAAAACGGTAATCCGATAATGTATTTGTTCTTTTAGTATTTTACCAAGCTTTCACAGTCAGGAGAATGAAAATTTTATTAAAATCGGACGAGCCGTTTTGGATAATTACATTATCTGAACATTATTATTTTCATTACGCGTTCGTCAAGTGCATATACAGTACATAATAATATTATATAAACGCGTGTAAAAATGCACGTTTCGACGGATAGCCCCGCAGATTATGAAATGCATTGGGGCCGGGACACGCGTCGGGTCTCCTATCTATTTATATTAATGTGGTACAGTGCGTTGTTTTAATGATACGAATTAACGTCTCCGCAGCTGCCGTCACCGTGTGGTGGCGTACACACATTAACAGGCCGTGTAACCTAATCACACCCCGAGGAGACCAGTCTTCCGAGTTACCACCATCTCATTACCGCGTGCCTTCCTACAAAAATACTAAAATCGCGAATAAAAATAAAATATGGGGGTAGGAAAGTAAAAAATACTTTACGACCTATTCTTATACCTATCGAATGTACAAAAAATATTTCATTAAAATAGGTCGAGCCGTTTCGGAGGAGTGCGACCACAAAAACCGTGACACGAAATATTTATATATTAGAAGATTATATATATATATATATATGTATATATTAGTTTAGCATATATATATATATATTGATAATTATCATTTTTAGGGTTTTTCAATTATTTTACAATAATTATTGCATTGATGTGGAATGTGGATTGAGAAGAGAAGTAATAGATGATAGTTGATATAGTTGATAATATTCAAACAGTTATTATACCCATTATTTTTAGTTGTTAGTGTTTATTATTGTTCTTTTTATCGTATCGCTTGGAAATTTTAAATCGTTATTTTAATAATAGCATATATAATTGTATTTTTTATAAAGAGTATTCCTCACATTATAAAATATACTAAGTAAACACAATTATTATGAATTTTTAATTTATAATATTTTATAACTATAGCTGTTAATTTGTAGCTACATAACTTATATATTTTATATGTTCTAGATTATGCTAAAACTAAAACCAGCTTTATTCACCAGTTGTTACAGGACATAAATTAAAAGAAAAACGTATGTAAAACTAATGGCTGTAATGCTTCAATTTATGCACACAAAAAAATTGTAAACGTTATATTTAAAGTATTTAATAAGAAAATTATCAAAAATATTTTTAAATGGAATCAAAACCAAAATTTTCTCATTTTAAATGTTATACTTATTAAAATACCTATACAATTTATTGTTGTTAGGTATGTGATATATAAACATACAAATACATATTAAATATGTATAAGTTGTACATTTCTTGTGTAAAGTAATAATAGATGGTAATTTCAAGGGGTAATTTTTTTTTATTTTTAACCAAATTTGTTTATAAATGTAAAATTTTTCAAATATAAACTATTACGTTATTGTAAAAAAATGTACAAAAGTAAACTTGATCTAAGTGTTATGAATGAATATTATTTAATATTACATAAATATATAACTTAAACCGTAATGCACGTTTCGACGAAAAAAATTTAATATCTACCCACTCCTTTACAGTTTTTAAATAAAGATGGACTATATGATACTTTGACCATAGATACGTAAAAAATATGCTATGTATGATTTTCAAGTCTCAAATACTTAAAAATTAAGTTAAAAAATGATATATAATTTTATAATTTCAACCTATTAATGTATACTATTTATCAATATTCAGTTTTTATTAAGTTATCATACCTATATATTATTTTTTATTGTACTCTAAATTTATCACTATGTTATACTATGTTTATACATATTATATATTGTTTTTGGGCCTTTGCCTGTTTAGATAATAAAATAAAATAAAAAGTTTTTTAGAGTCATATTTGGAAGAACATGAAATTGAGATAAATGCAAGTAGTAACATTTGAAATGATGTGCATTTTATTAACAATATAAAAATTAAAAGTAATATATAAAAAATCATTTTACCTAGTTTTGTTGTGGAAAGTCAATTGTAGTACACAAATGTAGTCTAAAAACGCATAATGCTTTCCTATATAGACTCCAAAACCAAATTGACTAATGGTTGCAGAATAGAAAAAAATAATAATAAAAATAATGGTAAATAAAAAATATATGCGATTATCAAAAACAATGACGCGTAATTCTGTAATATACTTCTTATAATTCTGAAAATTTGCTTATATTTTAATATTACATTGATATGAAATAATAATTAATAATATACTATATTGTTCAGGCCCTTTACAATTTTGATAAAACAATATATACCATAATATATAGTAATAGATATCTTTAAGCTTTTAACAGTACTGGTTACAGTTTTTGAAAGTTAACATGTTGAGTTCTAACGAATTCAACGGTTTAACATTGTTAAAAAATTTTATATATCTCCCAATAGTTTTTTACACGATCATCAAAGTGCTCACTCTCCCTGTTTACCAACTTTTTTAAAATTTTTTGCTTGTTTCATAATATACCAAATGATAATGTTATAGTAATGAGTTTTTATTAAATTGTATGGGTGTGATGGAAAAAAATAAAGGTTTAAAAGTACAGAAACAACGTGGTGATAATACGAGTACAAATAATATACCTACAAACATTCAATTACATTATAGGGTTTAAGCTTTATCAAATTAAACGTTAATTTTGGTCTTATGACCTTGAGAAAGTATGAAGCGGATTTGTGACATATTTTTCAATATCAATGGTTCAAGATCATAAGTCAGGTCTGGACGGTGGAGGAAGAATATACAGAGGGAGAATCAAAATGGCTTTTTAGGGAAAGACTTAGTGAAACCTAATACTAACTTAGTAATACATTTTCAGGTCTTAACATAAAAAAAATTAAAATGTATAATTTCTATAAATATTCCAAAATTGAAAAAATACATTAAAAAAAATATGAATTATTTTTTGTTAACAATTACTCTTTAATTTTTTTTCGGAATATTTAACTATGTTGAGTTTATTATTATAACTTAATTGAGTTATATTTTTGTCATAAACTTGTTAATTTTTCGTAATATGTTATTATTTATTATTAATTATAATTAATTAATTAATTATATTATTAATTACTATTATTATTATGGTAATCTATATATTATAAAAAAATATTTTAATATTATTTATTTACAATATTAGAGTAGGTACTTCATTTTTAATAAATTTACTATAGGTATATCATGGATTAAAACTTTATTATGGAGATTGATATTATTCGTTTTCTTATTTTTTTTTTTTAACATTTTTGAAAATACGTTTAGATGTCAATAATTTTAGTATACTCGTAGATTTATTTATATGAATATACAAAATAAAATTAATAAAATATTGTGTTAATGACGCCTGAAATTAAGTAATATAATAAGTTCATAATTTCAAACTAGAAAAATAAAAAAAAAATTTACCAACTATTAAAGATTTTATTTAAGCAACTTTTTAACCAGAAGGTGTTGAGTAGAATTTTGGGAGTTTGTATGTTAATGACAGTAAATTTTTAATAGTGAATACTTTTGTGAGATAATTTTTTTGATTTTCCTAATATTGAAGCGTAAAGAAAAATTACATTTTGAACGATGAATTCTGAATTCAGTATATTTAATAAGTTCAGAGAAAATAATATAATAAATAAATTTAGTCTTAACTTATTTTTGAAAACATATTTTCATTTTTATTTTGCTTAATATTATATTTGCTGAATGATTTATCATTGTTTTCAAATCTAAAATAATATTGATACATTATTATATTGTCCGAGAACTAAAGATTCACCTCAATATAATTTATACGATAGAAATTTTTTTTTTTTAATGTATTTTAAAAGAATTTGATTACTTTCAAAATGTATCTAAATTTTAATTTTCAAATCATTTAAATACTTTTAAAAATATATACCTATATTTGATCTTGAATACTTTTTAAAACACTAATTGTATGACGTATTAATAGCTAATTTCGATTATACATTTAATATGTTATATTTAACAATAACCAGTGTATTATTGTTTGAATAAACCCTAAATATTCTACTTATATGAACGTACAACTAACCCTGTATTAAATTTGCTGTTCTTAACCCCCTCCCCCCAACATGTTGAAAATTGAAAAACCCGTGCTAAAGCTTTGAAATTATTTTTGTTAAATGTAGATTTTCACTGTACGGAATATCAGTAATGTCACATCATCGAACTGAAACATTAGAAAATTACGCATACATTTGATCCGTTACCTACTACAATATACCTATACAGTATGTAGATTTCGTCTGCAATTGTCATTCCGTCTATATAGCTATATTATAAAACTTTACATATTGTTATTCTTGTTCTATTGTATTCTCGTTATTCATACATTAGGGGCTATGAATAGTTTAACGATTTTTGATGTATAACTACAGTATCTGAATGTATGTAACATTACACAATAATTATTCACATATACCGGCGAAATGCCTTTCGTTTACAAAATAACATTATTATAATAGACTCAAAAGAAACAGACAATGGGATGTTAAAATAATTTTTTGAGTATAATATGGATAGTCCGTAAAATTGACAGTCCATAACGTTGTCATAATATATAATAATGAATATTATAGTGCAAAATATTAATTCATATTTTGACAGACCCTTACCGGTTTGTACTGTCACGTGATTGATTGACCTTAATTATTCATTTTCATTAATAATTTTTGGGTTTAATTAATTTTGGCAATTTGAGTTTTTTTTTGTTATAATAAGCATGCTCATATTCAATAATTATAATCTATGTATTATAGTGAGATTTTTCTAAAACAAATAAGATTGATTTTAAATAGTATTTTGATATATCCGTTGGCTGAAACTTGAATGTGAAAATGAGTTAAACTCTTTTATAATTATAATTTTAAAATGTTGGTAACATTTTTTACAAGAATTTGTGGATATTTGTTTTAAAAGTTTAATAAATTCTTTATTTTTCGTCAAAATCAATTATTTATAGTTGTATTTTCATAATTCTGAATATAATAGATTTAGAAACTTGATATTATCATAGAATAAGTATTTTACCAATATTGAATTTGTTTAATATTATTAATAATGTGTTAAATCGTTTAGGTTCACATTTCAACTGTAGATATAGTAATATTGATATATAATTATAAATTATATACATATTTGTAATAATTTAATTTATAATATTGTGCAATCTTTGAAAACAAAAATCAGTATATCTCATGAAGTAAAGTAATGTAAGACAACTGTCGTCTTAAATAATGACAGTGGTTCAGAACAAACACAGATGGTGGTATTCGCATTGCAATATGCTAAATTTTCGATAACTACCTATATTCTCTTTTTTTTAGTTCTATATATAAATTATGTAAAATAAAATAAATCTATAGTACAGAATAATAAAATAATTAATATTTTTGATTGATATCTATGAGGTGTATTTTTAAATTTCATTGCAGATTGTCACTCAAAATTGGTTTAAATTAAAATCCATTGATAGTATATCAAACACAAAGTGTTTTCACTTTTAGTTACTTGTGCAATTTTTTTCCTTCCTAATTCACATTCTAAAAACACATAATACAAATTTTATAATAATAATATTTTGGTTAAATATTATTTATGTGTTAGCAAAGAAGTTCGAATGATAACTTGGTGATAATACATGTTGTCTAAAATGTTTTTTAAAACTTACATAGGAGTATACGTTTTCTGTATCATGTTGGGCCCTATCACAGATACATGTATCTTTAATACATATTAAAGACACATTTGTATCTGATATATCTATATCAGGATATAATATTCTGAAAGTATCGAAATTATCTTGTTTCTTGTATCTAGATATATTTTTTCCACTATCGTTTATCAAAACTATGTACACTAAGCATATATATATAATCATATACATATACTAAAATTATGTTTATATTTTTGTTTTATTTTTATTTTTTTGAGTAACTTTTTGCCCAGAAGGAATCGAGTAAAACTTTTGAATTTTGTGTGTTAAAAATAACAAATTGGTCCTAGTTAGTGCTTTTGTATGGTAATTTTTTGATTTTTCTCGGTATTTTCCTTAAGCATAACGAAAAATTAAGTACGTTTTTTACGATATATGCAGAATTATGTATTTTATAAATGCAGGGGAAATAATAAAATAATTAGTGTATAGTTTTTATGGTCGTTTATTTTTAAAGCATAAAATTACATTGTTCAAAATTGTATTTATTGAATGCAATAATTTATCACTGCTTTCAAATATAAAATAATAGTTATATATTATCCTATCTGAAAACAGAAAGGACAATTCATAACAGTTGTAAATAATACAAGTTATACGATAAAAAAAAAATGTATAATATGTATTATAAAAATATTTGATAACTTTAAATTTTCTTTATTTTAATTAAAAATATTTTTCAAACCATTTAAATACCTTTAGAAATATTAAATATCTGCATTTGATTTTGAATACATTTAAGACACTAATTATATACAGTGGCGTATTTAGGGGAGGCCAAGGAGGGCAATTGCCCCGGGCAGCACTTTTTTGAGCACCATTTCGCCAGCATGTGCATGTGCGAAATTTTAAAATTTTGACATCAATAATTTTGCGGATATTATGCGTAATTTTGCAGACTAATTTTCAAATTTTGCGGACAATTACCCCCAGAGTTTTATCGAAAAAACCGGTGGGCGGGCTGGTGAAATGGTGCAAAAAATTTAAAATCAAATTTTTGAGAAATCACTTACGCCATAATTTTGCGGATATTATGCGTAATTTTGCGGACTAATTTTCAAATTTTGCGGACAATTACCCCCAGAGTTATATCGAAAAAAACCGGTGGGTGGGCTGGTGAAACGGTGCAAAAAATTTAAAATCAAATTTTTGAGAAATCACTTACGCCATAATTTTGCGGATATTATGCGTAATTTTCAGTAGCTATTCCATACGCATTATAAAACCATTTTGATTTTTAAATTGAAAAACGTCTGCTTAGTACCAACTAGATATTATTCTCTACCGTATACCGAGTAAGCTTGTAAGTATCGGAGCACTCCTGGTCGAAAATTAATTAACTGAAAAATAATTATGAAAATAAACATAATTGTAAAACGACTTGCTCTCCCCTATGCTTGAATCTAAAATAATTATTGTCAATATCCACACGTTACTAAATATTATTCTATATAATAAATACGAACTATTAAATATAGATATTAAAAATATATTTTTATAACAAATAGGTATTTGAGAAATGTTATAAAATATATAGTGATAACTCAAATTAACATATAAATATTTTTTATTTACGAATTTTTTAATTTTATAATAAATTATTAAGAATCAAATATGCTACAAAAAATCATAAAATTAAGAAATATGCCCTTTTTACTAAAAAATGACTAAATATGCAAAAGTATGCACTATAAATTTTTGATGTTTTTTCGTTATTTCTTGATATTAATTTCTAACTTACTTAGCAATAAAACACACAAAAAATATGCAAATGAGATAATTTCCGAGATCTATTTGTAAATAAAATAATTACAACACTGTTGTGGTCAAAATTTGGTTTGGTGAAATTCGGGCACAAATCAGCTCAAACGTAGCACAATTAAAGCCCCGGGTTCGAAACCATAATTCGGAGGTGGGGGTGCCAGGGAATTGTATCTGTTGTGGTCGACTACTTTCTTTTTTAAAAGAAAAATGGTTTTTTGTTCCAAAATATTAGTTTTCTAAAACATATTTTTCTATTCCATATTCCATCTATTTAAATACATTTTATTACAAAATTATTATTTTATTTATATGTTTTCTTCATGATTCAATATTAGTATATATGTATATATATTTAAAATAAAGCATAAAAATACTTGCTTTTTAATTTCATTTTCATTTTCATTTTTCATTCGGTAATAATTTACAGTACGTACAATAGTATGAGATACACTCTGTACAATATGTTCAAATAGATACAAAAAACAAATACGAAATTTTGTTTGTATTTTACAATATTTTTTTATAATGTGTACGTATATACGTTTTAAAATACTTTTGTAATCGAAAATTATTTGTTACTCTAACATTTCTTTATGAGTAAATCTTAACTTCGAATTAATATTGCCAATATTCTAATTTGTACATCAAACTTTATTAAAAAATGTATTACTTTAAACAAAATATAATTTTATTCACAACGTTTAGTATTTTAATTTTGTATATTACACATGGTAAGAATAATTTTAATAATTCACATCTAATATATACTTATATTTTATAATTTGATATAATAAAATCAATTTGTAATGCATTTGATCTTATTTGAAATATATAAAACAAAATATATAGTGTCTTTAAAATATCGATACTCATATATAATATAATATACAAGTTGTCTCTAAAATGAATACCAAAATATACACACATACTCAGTGAGTTGTCCCAATGATAGAAGTTTTGAAAGTTTTTTATACCTTTAAAACCTAGGTTTTTTATTTTTATACGTGGGATATTAGTATAAATGTAAAACTAAATGAACTTTGATACTTCGTCCAAAATCCTCATACAAATCGATATATCACATAATTTTTACATATAATCGAGCGACTTTTCTGCATAAGAGCCTCTCGATATCGACATAATGAAAAATTGGTGTAACACATCAGTTTGTATAATAATTTTATATAAAAATTAAAATAAAAATAAGTTTTTATAATAGAAAACATTTTTTAAAAATGTTATAATCGTCTCATGTTACTAAGTATTGAAACCTTACCTTTTTATTTTTTATCTTATATAGGTCTACGGTTTTATATTTAAAAGAAGAAACATCTTTTTTTTATATGAAATTTGAATTTATTAGAAGAAAACTTTAAATATTAATTTTTAATGTACCCGTTGTCAATTATACGGTTTCCCGTGGAACACTGCCAACAGGTGTAAGACTACACATTCCCAGAATAAACAAATATATATATAATGATTACCTGTACCTGGGATAAATGAAGTCCAAGCAAAATAAAAACACACTTTTACTTGACTTTTTTAACACGGCTGCAGAGTTTTAAAAAACCGTTGAAAAAGAAAGGATAAAATCAACAATCGCCTGAACACGGACCTCCATTGTGGCGTATTGTCGTATTAAGGGTGAATGAATATCTATATATATACTATTACTAGCTGAACGCGGCTGCACTGCCAAAAGGTAGTGAAACACCGCTGGACTAGTAAATATATATATATATATATTTATTCGCCGAGTGGGAACAAGGGTAGTTTTTAGCATTTACATTTGCATAGGTGACGACCGTAAGGGTCTTATACTATGCCAGGCTCGAGCCTCTACTAGTGTGTGGTATGTGGGGGGTTTGATTTGGTGGTCTAGCAGTTTGCCCAGTTTAGTGGCCTAGGTATAATTTTATTTGCAGGGAATGGAACGGGGACTGAGGAGTGGCCCAGGGATTTTATGTGTTCGAAGCGAGATTGGGAACTTTTAGTGAAGAGATTTTCGGCTTGGTGGTTGATCGAAGTTTGGATTGGTAGAGAATGGGTTGAGTTTAAAAGAGATATGTTGTTGACATAGGTAGGCAAGCCAGTCAAGACTCTTAAACCTATCGTTTGAACCGATTCAATTTTGCGCCAATTGTTGGGGGAGATAAACGGCGCCCATGCTGCCCCCCCCCCCGTAGTATAAGATGGGTAAGACGTAGAGTTTTAGGATATTGAGACGAGTTTTTGCTGGGATGGGGCTGCGTCGTTTTATTATTGGGTATAGTGCGCCTCTGGTGTGGGTGACCCTACGGACTATGTTTTCGGTATGTTTGGAGAAGTTTAGTTGGCGGTCGATGGTTACGCCAAGGTATTTGCAGCTGTTGGACCAGGAAAGGAGTGAGTTATTGAGGTTGAGCTGACGGTTTGAGGGGTCTGTTCCGGCTGAACAAGATTGAGACAGTTTTGGAAGCGTTTACTACCAGTCTCCACTTGGAGAACCATTCGGATGCCAGATTTAGTTGGCGCTGAAGCGGGATTGTTGCGATATTGGAGTTATTGTTGCTAACAGAGAAGGTTGTGTCGTCCGCGAAGAGGTAGATTTTTGCTGTGGGGATTGTCGGAATGTCGTTAGTGAAAATTAGGTAGAGTGCCGGGGCAAGACAGGAACTTTGGGGGACTTCGGATTTTATGGTACGAGTTGAAGACAGGTGATTATCGATTTTGACGCGGAAGGTGGAGTTTTTAGCTTGAATTTTACCTATACTTATCATCGGTTGGCCCCGTTTATTATGATGAGTGTAAAATTCAAGCTTAACGAATATTAGTATTAACATTTATTTAATACCTTATAAACTATAAAAACTGATGTACGCTGTTTACATAATGACAATTATTTAATTTGCTATAGTTATATATATATATTGGATGTTTTATTAAAATTATTAAAGATTTGCTCAAGGTAGGGCGTCGGTAGTCATCCCAGGATTTGAGCGCCATCTGTTGTGCACCGCATGACCGATACCGCAGACGTAAAAGTTATATTCAGGTATCTGTGACGTTACAGTATGTTTATACAATATTTTATGTATTGATTGTTTTTTAAATTAATACCGTTATTAGTATAAAGATACATAATGAGGTTACTCAATGGTGTAATTAAAAAAAAAAAGTTTTTTACTCTAATTTCTAGATTATTAATATAAATTTAAAATAAATATTTCATGATATTTCTTACATTATCTCCATAAAAATCAATGTGCCACATCACTTTTTTAATTATTGTGATAAAGATCAGTAGTTATATGATATATTGATTCGCATGGGGACTACAGAGACTATACCATATTATTTATCATAAGTACATATTTATTTTTATATTTCTATCAATATTATAAGAAAAAATGTAAACTACTTTGTTTAGAATGTGGAAAAATATATTTTAAAACTTTCCTCATTGGATTACCCCACTGAGGACCTATGTTAATTCTAGAGACATTTTTTAATAATTATTTAATACCGTCATTAGTATAAACATACTCAGTGGCATAACACAATGATCACATTTTAAAAACGTGTTTTCTATGACGAAAATTTAGATTTTTAGTTTATATTCTTAAAATATTGTAATGCATATAAAAATAAATATTTAATATTATTATTTTTTCGTAAAATTATCATATGAATTGATGTGTCATACTAATTTTTATTATGGTGACATCAATATACACTTAAGCGAAAAATCGTCCGAAAATGTGCAAAAATAATGTGACATCGATTCGTATAAAGATTTCGCTAGAAGTATCATGGTTTATTTAGTTTTACATTTATATCAATATCCTAGGAAAATAATAATACCTGGGTTTTGAAGGTGTAAAAATTTTTTTTAATATTTTATCATTGAGACACCTCACAGAGGACGTGTGTAATTTTTCATCTTTATTTTAGAAAAATCCTGCATAGTATTTTCATTTATCCTAGATCTATACCAGTATTTGCCTGTAATTAGTGTATAAAATAATAGTATACCTAAACATTTTATTTTATAATAATAATATCAAATAAATAAATATATGAACACATTATATTTATATAGCCTAATCTTATTTTAGATTCTGAGTGGAGCGATATATTATATAATATAGTCAATATTTTTTATAATAGCTTTTTATAATAGTTTTTTAAATGTATTATTATATACCTAAATAAATTTACGGTAAAAATAGTAATTGTTCTAGATTCTGAGTGAAGTGAGGAAGTTATTTTACAATGATGTTTTAATTCTTCTGTGTACAACTTTTCGATCAGAAGACATGAATCAATCTTTACAAGCTTACCTGGTTTCCGGTATTCAAGTTTTTAATAGGGTAATTTTTGAGCATTTAGATACAAAAACTAATACGGTGTTAATTATACCAATTATATTTAAAACCGAAATCAGAATTATTTGAAACCGATATTTTAAATCGAAACCGAAATCGAAACTAAAAAAAAAAAATGTAAAACCGGTAATCAAAATGAAAACCAAATTCAAATGCAAATCCACAAATTCTAGTAAATTAGTAAAAAGTTTAAATATATTAATAATAAATTAATTTAACTCATATTGTTTCAAATTTCAATAAATGATATATCATTTAAACCAATTTTAAATCAATTACTTCTGTAAAAAATATTATTATATTATTTTACTATAATACATAGATTACAAGTATCAAGTATGAGCAAGTTTATGAAAAAAATTTAACTAAGTGATAAAGTTAAATTTTATTAGTCCAAAACACAATAATTAAAAAGTAATCGTTAATGAAAAATAATTTAAAATGTTAATGTGAAAAAAATACCTATATATATAACTCAAGTTAATACAACTTTATTAAAATTTATGGAAACAATTCAGGTTATGCATTTAGAAACATTTTCTGTTTTTGTCGCGTTTTTGATTTCGTGTTTAATACGATTTTAATTTTTTTGGGTTAGGGATACGTAGTCAAAAAATGGTTTCATTTTTTCCGAGTTTCGGGTGCGGGTTAAAAAATGGTTTTTATTTTTTACGAATAATTATGGGTTTATCTCAGTGTAACGGGCGATTAATACTCCTTTAGTGAATTTATACCGGGAGGTAAAAATCACCTGGTATGTATTTTTGTATTTTTTATTTATTTATTATTGTTTGCGCCGCGCCATACCTATTTAATTAAGAGAATCAAATCGCGACGGCGACAACCCGTTATCTCCCGTCCAAACTTTTCAATTAAATTAATTGTGAATTATAATTATTATGTTTACTGATTGGATTTTTGTTTTAATTGATTTATTCTTGTTATCATGGTCTTCGTATTATCTTTTTCCCTTATGTTCATTATTGTTTTGTTTATTTTTGTTTATTATGTACTAGTAGTCGTGTCGTGTTCGCCATTGCGGCAACAATAAAACTGTATTTTTCGACTTTTGCCCGTAGCGGAGTCTTCATTGTGATTAATGTTTTATGTGAATATTTATATCATTTAAATAAATCGTCCGTCGTATATGAAATATCGAATCATCGTTGTCGTCGTTTACCAAACC
>JAIPRL010011359.1:0-13711 GCA_025469235.1 Pemphigus obesinymphae
CACCTCGCAATTCATAAGTCATCGTTTTGTATCTTATTATTGGTGGGATATCAACCCATAGGTTTTTTCAATCTAGTGGGGGTAGGAGTGTCAAACAAATTCTGAAAACTATCAAACAAATTCAAACGAATTACAAACTAAAAATGTACACTGTCAGAAACCCAAAATTCGAAAGGGGGGGGGGCAGCGAAATGTACGTGTATTTTAGTACTATATTAACATGATAACATTTTCATAATTGTTTTACCAATTTTAGGTTATTTTATAGATACTTGTTTATAATAGTTATACATTTTGAGATTAATATAGATTATTCTGTAGACTATTATTATTATTAGTTATAGGTTATGTCATAAAAGTGGTAATTTTAGGAATAAAGACCTGCAAATTTAATAGAAGTTTAGTGTAACTTCTATGTTAAATAATATTTTACAAAAAGGAAATTACATTTTTTTAGAATATATTCTTATTTTTATTTTATTATCATTTAAGAGAACATAATACCTAAATTTGGTGCCTCCGTATATTTAATAGATATTATAACAATATCCCATGTATTGCGTCTATATTAAAATTAGTTGAACATCTTTAATACATTTTTTAAAAGAGAAAATTACATTTCCTTTTAGTAAATATTATAATATATAATAATGTATATATTAAAAAATATTCTCCTTTTAAAAATTGGTTATAGATGTTTTAGTTCTAATTTTATATTTAGACGCCACATTTATAGTTTTTCGTAGTTTAATTTCGCTATATATTGCTTTTTAGATTAGATGGACACTGAAGTACAGGACGTCACATTCGTCTTAAAATAACAATAAAGTTGTTGAGTGTAATCAATTTTAGTTATAAGAAATTGTACCTACCCAATTTCTTCAGGAAATTATTATTATTTTGGTAATTTGTACTCAGTATGTATTTTAGTACATTATTAACATGATAATATTTATATAAAGGTAAAGAAGGCCCCACTTCCACCACTTGATCAAATTATATTTCATAGATACTTTTCATCTCTTTAAAATAAAATATATAACACATATTTGACATGTGAGGTTAGTAAATTCACCGGGTAAACTTTATAGGTAAATCTAAATTTACGTAAATTTTACGGATGTTATTTAACCGGTAAATATTTTTTACCATACTTAATACTGAGTGACCTATCATTTAATAAATGTTTATACTAGTTTAATAATTTTTATTTAGCCGTATAAAGTGTATAATTTACTGTATAATAATAAAGGCAATAAAATTTCCTTTATTTGTGAAGAATTTTAGAAGTAGATAATAAAGATTTTTCGTTTTTATACATGTAAATTACTCTATAATTGTAAAAAACAATGGTTAATGAGGTTATGAAATAATATACAAAATTAATTTACAAAATTCAGTTAAAATAAAATATAGATACCTATATAAAAAAAAAATATACCAATTTATCAAAGTTTACGTAAATGTTACTGGTAAATTCTCTACACATATTATAGTACTCGTATTATAAGCAGTAGTGCAAGATTTGGGAGGGACGCAGGGGGACGGAGCTACTCTTCATTTTTTTCATGTTTAACAGCGTATCCATTTTTTTATTTATCAAGGAACGTAGGGAATGCAGTGTCCGTTTTAATTTTTGTTTAAAATTATTTTAAAATGTCAACTTTTTTGGAAAAATAATAAAATTACGAAAATGAATGTTTTTTGTTCTTATCGAATAATAGATTTTAAATAAAAATCACGATATATAATTTTGAATAGTAGATCTTATTAAATCATATTAGTATAATAGGTAATAAATAATCTTCATTATCAATGAATTGCTAAAGCCTAAAAGGATGGTGAATTCTTGGCGAAATCAGTACGACACCGAAAAATGTCTGTTATTTAGTAGATACCTAGTTGTTTATATTTCATTTTATTAGTGAAATAGCGTTTTACTTCAACCATTCATCACTATGTTTTGGATTTTCGTTGTTGTATAGTTATTTTTAATCGTATTTTAGTTTAGGTTAAAGGAGTTTAATGGAGCTTAAGCTTTCTCATGGGAAATTTATTGTAGTTGATACTTTTAAGAAGTCAATTTTCGATTTTCCCAGTAGATATTTTTCTTAAGTGAACCCGAAATCTATACCAAAAACGACCAAAAATTACTATAAATCAAAATGTATAAATATCAGAGACTTGAAATGTACACAGTAGCACTGATAAGTTGACGTATTGATGTATTATTAACAAGATACAATTTTCTAAGCTTTTTTACCACTTATCAATAATTCATAAAAACAATTTGTTGAAAACTTATATAAAAACTCCATTTTGGTCTATATTTATAGCTTTTACGATAATCAATTTAAAAGAAATAAATGTTCAATTCTTTTAAAATAGGAATGCTTTAACTTATGCTTTATCGAAAATATGTAGCCAAAACGTTGATGTTTTATTCTATTCATGTTATATAATAATCTAGAAATGTTTTTAAAAATTGTCTGTGGTTGAGAAATGTTGGATAGGTGGTGTGGGGGACGAAGTCCTCAACGGCTTAATTTTGCTCTAATATGTTCCGGAACGCTAATTTTTTAACTAAGCCCAGAGTCCATCCTTATTATTTTTTTAAATTTAAACATTGACTATAAGTATATAATTATACTAAAAAAAATTTTAGACCCCTCCTCCTCGAAAAAATGTCTGAATTTAACACTGATTATATCATAGAATACGCTATATTGTACTTTATTGAAACTTGCAAGTGCGTATGGTAGAAGTTAACAGTGACTGGTATTACCTACGGCAAAATATACAGGTATGTTGACAAAATAACCAAAATACATTATCACAACGCACATTACTCCGACTGACGTCATGTTTCTGCAATTCGATATCGTTAATATGAGATAGGTAGTAATAATATTATGCGGGGTATCAATTTTTATCTATGAAATAATTGTTTATTTTATGATTTTATTCCACGTGACGTAGGAGTCCAATGCACATCGTTATCTTGCCATCTATTAAACTACTGAAAAAAAAAACTAAAATATACTAGATATATAATACTATATTATATGCATTACATTTTAAAACATGCATAATAATAAAAAATTTATACAAATAAAATAATAAATACGAATTAATATTAGGCTCTTGTTTAAATTAAAGTTTACCTCGATAATATATATTAAGCAAATTATGTAAAAAAAAATAATAATATGAATTTATATAATATTCAGGAACCTCTAAATTACAATTTAAAATATAATTATTATTGATATACATCACTACCTGTATAAAAACGATTTCAGACTTCGTTGAAAAATCAATAATGTACCTATTAGTTTAAAATTGTATGTATAAAATATGTGTACACAATTTTGAGCGGAAAATGTAGAAACAAGAGATTTTAGATAAATATTATTGTTTAAAAAGGTCATTTTCGTTTTCATGTAAAATAATTAGTAGTTTTAGACATGAAACTTGAAATTTTAATATTAATTCATTGTATGTTACTCTAACCATAATTTAAAATGAGCACTTCGTTCATCTGTTGTCAGTAGGAGAGGAAGCATGTCCCTTATATTAGACACAATACTCTTTGTGAATGTATTAAATTTGAAAGCAGCGCATTGCTGTGGAGAGAAAATCCAGGCTTAGGAGCGGACCGCATCTAGGTCCTCAATTATTAAGAAACATTTATACGAATAATCTTTTTTGCATATTTGGCATGCTAATTCCGATATAATAGATTGTCATTGCATTTAATAAAACGATTCTGAACGGAGTTTCGGTGTAATCTATATATATATATATATATATATATATATATATGTAATATGTATATTATGTATATATGACGATCATGGCTTTAATGCACTAAAAAATCGTCAAATATGCTATTATACCATCATGCATGCATAATAATCGTCAATGCTCATTAGAGAGGATATGAGAGTTTAAATCCCCTCTATTGATCATTAAGAACAACACACCTTAATTACTCACGCGTGTATCTTATTGTATAGAGAAAATATTAATTTATTTTTACCCGAATCGATCTACCGATTTCCATATATATAACTATTACCTCATATGTACGTACTCACAATTTGGCCCGGTGTAGGTACTAAACTGTATTTATTAGGTACCTACAGCAAGATATTGGCATAGCTATAATAAATAGAAAATATGACGATAAACATCTATAAAGAACCGTACATTTTGTGATATTATATACATCCATTATACTGACGTTATTACAAACGATACGTAAACTGCAAACAGTATTCATTATAAATATTATTTCATCTAATTCATACGCATTAACTTTCATAATGTATCTTATGTATAGTTGAAATATATGATATATTACTACGGTGTTGACTGTTAAAGCCTCATTAAAGCACTGGCTGATATAATATAATAAATTATGAATAATTCGTGTAACCTGACGGCTGACACTGGCATATATAATTTTCACTATAAAATGATAACTTATAAATTGTGACATAATTAACTCGTTGTGATAAATAACAATGAGCGTCCATAAGGTAGATTTATAGAGGGGACAAACAATTAATGGCCACACATGTAAATGCATACTGTAGAATATATAAATATATAATAATACATATATAATAATAATAAATAGCATTATATATCGCATACCAATACGGTATTTAAATATATTATGCATCAATATATTTGAGTTTAATTTTAATATCATTCCAATCATTTCCTTATGATGAAAAATAAACCGTAGTATAATTTTTAGACAGTGGTTAAATGTTACAAATGATGACATGCATATATAATGTACTATTTATGTACATATAATCCATATACAGTTGATAATATATTTTATATATATATATATATATACCTTTTATGCCTTTTATATGACCTAATGTAGATATTAACACCATCCATAGTTCATATAATATATTTACATATAAGTTTATCTTGTTTATTACATATAAAATGTTGACTTATTTATATTATTATTATTTACTTAGGAAATTCATTCATACATTAATTAACGAAGTACATTTAATTATTCAAATATATATATATATATATATATATATATAGCAGCATTGACATATAGGCAATTTTAAACTATAGGTACGACTGCTACATATTAGCTGATTGACTTATTGGTATAAATACAATATAATATTTTCATTATCAATAATTACATTATAAAAAAAAAAAAAACTTCACGAAAGAATGCGCGGGATACGAGTCTCCCGCGGACTATATTTTAAAAATTCAGGGCTAAGAAAAATAATTTTTAGGTCATTTTTATAGGCAGTATATTTGCTGAATTCATAAACATAAATTTCACAGACTATATATTACTAAATCGGATACAAAAAATATATATATCGTCGGTTTCTTTAAATTGTCTCTGAAATTAGGCTAAAATATGAAGATAGCTATTGACCAATTGAGCCAGGGTCGTGGATTTATTGAATATTAAACAATATTCAGCTTGTTTTTTATTACGTCGTTAATTTCTGATGTTTAAACTTTTAACTTTAATCAATCGAGTTGGAGGAATTACAGTACATCATAATATTAACGATAAAGTTAATCTTTTATAAAAAAAAAAATTTTAAAACATAATTTTTATATATTACATATATTAATATTAGTCGTTAATGAACTAATTTGTGTTATATTGCTTGATGTTCATTATTTATTATAAATAGTATAATAACCCTAAAAAAATGAATGAAGAGAAATGCAGAAACTATTTTCAATATCGTATTTTCTAAACTCCTTGACAAGCTTTTTATCTCACTTAATAGGTATTATAAACCAATCATTTCACTTTAATTCACTTTATTCTTGTAGTTCCTCTAATACATAAGTGAGTATTTGTTTGACATTTTTTAATGTTTTCCCTTGTGCAGTGATAGGTAGGTCATCGGCGCATATAAGAAATGGTTAGTAGTTTCTATTATAGGTTGGTCGTTAGTATATACATTAAATAATATTGATGCAAGAACACTTCCATTTGGGAAACCATTTTTAGATTTCTCCGTCGGCTTAAATGGTCTTGTAATTTTACATGGAATCTTCTGTTGCGGTTCATTTACGCGATTACTCTTGTTAGATGGTAATCCTTATTTATTTTATATACTTTCTCCAATAATAGATTATGATTAACAGTATCATATGCCGCAGTTCGATCTACAAAACAGCTCTAGTAATTTGTTTTGTTTCGAAACCATCTTCAATGTATTATATTAGATTTGTATTTGGCTTGTACAGAATTTCCCTAGTCGGAATCCAGCTTGATTTTTAGTTAAGTTTCCCTCAATAACTAGGGATATTTTGTTCAAGATTAATTTTTGGTATAATTTATATAATATATAATATTATGATAAAGTAGCGATATGGGTCTGAAGTTTTTTGGGTCATTAGGCAATTTTTCATGATTTATCAAGGCTATCAACTTTACCTTCAGCCATTGTTTTGAGACTTTCACTATTTTGTAGAATTCATTAAAGAATATCATTATCCATTTCTGTGTGGTAGTCGCAAAGTGTTTTATTATTTTAATTTATATATCATCTATCCCGGGTGCTTTGTCTTCTTTCATCTGTTCTTCCTTACAGAAATAAGTTTGAAGAAGCGATATTTCATTTTTACGTTCCTGAATAATTGTATTATTTATAATTTAATCTCAGGTTTGCCATTCATAATGAGAACATTAGCGACTTGGTTTTCTGTTACATAAATGTGTTTTTTGGCAGCTTTTGGATCCCCGTTCATTTGTTTATTTATACTCCAGACTGTTTTGCTACTAATATTTTCCATTTCTCTCTCCTGTTCTAGCTTACCGATTTCATCAAATTCTGACCAAGTAATATTGTGTCGACAACAAAGAGATCTCTTTCAAAATCTTGTTTATATTTTTCAAAAAGTCTGGAAGAAGCTTTGTCGAGTCCTGACACGTATTTCAATATACATCCTCTAGGGATGTTTTTCCTGGATATTTTATTCACTATGTTAACAAACTCCCCATAGTTTGTTATTTTGTTTATTATGCTCGATTTTTTAAATTTTGTTTTTATTGCTTCTGTAAAATCAGTCCATCTTGCTTTCTTAAAATTAAATCTCCTCTTGAAAGGTACACTCTGTGCTTTAGTGGCAGCGTGGATTTATAAACATACGGGTTTATATGTTTGGTATTTGTTTCCCAATATATTTTGTACTCTGTTGTGCAATACTGGTTGTTATGAATTTGAGAACCGGGTTCTACCTTTTTCCCAATATCCACTATTATATATAAATGAGTATGATAATTTGGGAATCTTGTATTAGTGTTAAGCTTTTCGCTTCTGTCCATTCCTCCAGTTTTTGTCTATCTAAATTATTCGCTGTAGGTAGATGTTCGGCTGGTTCCATCCACTTCTTGGTTTCCTTATCTTTGGAGGGATTACATCTTTCTTGATCCTGGTTTCTTTTTAATATTTGTGTGCACTTTAGGAAACTCTTCTTCGATTTCAATTAGGTTACGATAAGTGAGTTTATTCCAAACATTGGATGTAGTTTATCGTTTTTTTGTTTCGTTTTTTCCCAGTCAGCCTTGACTTTCTAACGGATATCAGAAGGGCAATGCCTGCTAGAGGAAAGTTCTTTCCTTGAGGTATACTCTTTAAACAACCTGTTATAAGTTGACATGATTCGTTCAGTGCAACGACAACTTGCTTAGTGTGTATTTATCTACCTAAGCAGGGCTGGCGTATTCTCCAACCGAGAAGCACAGTGATAAGACAGAGACTCCTAAGTATGGTATGAGAGTTAGTACCCTAGGTTGATCCCATTAGTTTCCTAATTGGAGTTTCATACGTTTATCTTTTTTCTTGTATTTTCGCAGTATCGTTTGAACGTTAACAAATGATCCAGCGTTACCCCAAGGGAAAGTTGTGTGCTCGAGTACTTTTCCTTACTTTGTGATATTGAGTTTCTGATTTGCTTATCTTTTTCTTAGATGGAATGCACATATATGGGTTTTATTTAGGTTGGGTTTGATATGGTTTTTCTGATAATAATCTAGCATGGCTTGATCTTGCTCTTTACTTCCTCAAAATTATTTCCTTGGATTGCCAGAGACACATCATTTGCGTATATGAAGGATATTATATATACTGGTTGTGTTGGGATAGATTGATGGTTTGTATAAACGTTGTGTAGTATCAAAACCAAGATACTGCCCTGAGGGACCCCATTCCTTTGGATTCTCCATCTACTCTTTTTGCCCTTCAGGACTACAAAAAACCGTTTGTTGCTGAGTATTGCCTCAACAACTTTTACTAGACTGTGGTCTTCAGTGAGTATGTACAGTTTCTCCAGAAGTAAGTTGTAGTTTATGGTATCATAGGCCACTGTGAAATCTATAATAGTTACGTCGGTGATCTTTATATCTTCTTAACCGGTTTCGATGAATATCGTTAAATTGAGAATTTGACCCATACATGATTTTCCAGGTCTGAAGCCTGCTTGTTTTTTAATGAGCTTGTTATCAACAGTAAAGCATAATCTATTTAGGATTAACTTTCAAATAATTTATATTGATGGCATAAAAGAGAGACCAGGCGGTAGCTTTTGGGGTCATCAAGGAATTTCCTAGGTTTTAGAAATGCAATAATCTTAGCTTTTTTCCATACTTTGGGAATCTGGTAAATGTTTACTATTTCGTTAAAAAGTCAAATAACCAATTCCTGGCACCCTGTCCAAAATATTTAATCTGTTCTGTCAAGATATCGTCCAAACCAGCAGCTTTCCTGTTCTTAAAGCCTTGGATTGCTAAGGTTAGTTCTTCTCCTGAGAGGTTACTTGTTTGTATTGATGGTTGTGATCCCTTCTTTTTGTTTATTTTTGACCAATTTCCTCTTTTACCCTTTGAATTCTCTTGATTAGACTCGCCGTTTAGGAGTAGCTGATGGCCACCTGGTTTGCAGTCACTGTCCTTGTTGAGTCACTAAAGTCATTATAATCTTTTAATAAGGCCCCCATGCTTTTTTGCCGCTATGCTTCATGTCCATTTCGTTTAGAAGCGAATGCCAGTGATCCCGCTTTGCCTCGGTAATTTTTTGCATGAGTCGTTTTTCAGAAGTTTCTGCACTGAAAGGATTTTTATTGAATAGTTCTTCAGATTGCTCCGGGGATAGGCCTGGGATATAGTTTACTCTGAAATCTCTAGGGATATGTTTTCTTGACACTTTTTTAAACTATTTTAATAAAGGAGTCATACTGGGCGTGAGATGCAGGTATTGATTTTAATTCAGAATCAAATTCTTTTGAAAAGGCAGGCCAATTTGCTTTTTTGAAATAAAATCTTCTATTGAAAGCAACTATCAGGGGTCTGATACTAGTCAGAATTTCACACGATATGGGATGGTGCTGTGAATGAAGAATGGGTTTGTTAACGTTTTTGGTGGCTTGTTGTTTTATATTATTGCTCACGAATAAAATATCTGGGTTATATCCTTATTCCACCTACCGCTATTAGAAATGAGATAGCTTCGGCTTATGAATTAGAGATACTTCGTTGTCTTCTGCTCATTTCTCTACCGACACTCCATCGTCAAATTCGTGTCCGTATATCCCCAAGCTTCGCAATGACTATTAAAGTCACTCATTATAATTTGTATATTCTGGTAATCAAAATTCTTAGGCCTAGTGAATGAAAAAGAGATACCTGGAGTCTTGTAAATTGATGTGATTGTACAGTTTGTCAGCTCTATTATTAAGATTTCTATATCATTGTAGTCAATATAATCCGTTGAGAGGATTTTTCGGCTTTGCTTGACAAAAATTGCACTTCCATATTTATTATGAGACCTTTCTAAGACTTGTCTTATATTCTTGATATTCGGGAGGATAATGTTTTAATACCGGTGAGTTTCTTGAATGCATATGACATCGCACTTGTACTGCGGATAAATTTCGATTATAATTTCGCTTTATTTGTTGAAAACTTCTTGAAAATGTTGATTGAGGTCGTCTTGATAGCAGCTTTTTGAAGTCATATCTGGAGATTGAAATAAACAATGGTTGCATGTAGTGCAGAGATTTAATTGTGCACCTATTAACTAAAAAACTAAGAGGTTCTCTGCGTACCCTGTGGTATATAAACGATATATACGATATTTATCTCATAAACGTTGCCCGGGGTACACTGCGTGGAAGCGATCTACCGTTGTACTCCAAAACAATCACCTATGACAATATTGCTTATATCTCTATTAAAGTTTTCTGGGGTTACAAATTCCTACTGTTGAGGTGATAGTTTATAGACTGATGTTATTGAGTAATTTGTTAGTTTAATGGCAATTATTTCTATATTGTTTATTTGACTAGACATTACTGATTTTATGACTAAATTTGGTTTCGTATTTTTGTGTGGTAGTTCTAGAGCTATTTGCATGCCATTAATTTTTGCGCGGTTGTTGTTTGTATTTCTGTGTATTTCTTAGATACAGAGTATATCACATTTCCATTCTACACTACTTCCACTAATAATAATTCTTTGGTAATAAATAGTCCTTCGATATTAATTGATATAACTGTCAGAGGTGGAGGCACCGGGTGTCCTGGGTGGGCTTGAAAAATACCGTTTTCGTTACGCATCAATTTAATAAGCATTCAATTCATCCGGTGGTGATAAGATTCGTTATCGATATGTCCTGATGGAATATATCGCTATGCGGGGGGCGCTACGTGCAGGCTCTTACCATGCCCCTCAATTTATTAGTCTTTTAGAATTTGTTTATTTTTAAAGCTAATTTAAACAATGTAAGTCATAAATATACAGTATACATATTTTATAGGGAACTATTAATAAAAATTAAATGGTATATATTTTAAGTATTCCAAATACTTTTTTACCCATTTATTGAAATAAATATTTCGAATACAAAATAAAAGTATTCTTTACAAAACCGAGTTTTAAATAATTATTATTATTATAGGCAATATTTATCGATTAATTATAATTCAGATAAATGAAATTAAAAATATATTACATATGTACAGATATAGGCATTATTTTTAATTAGAATCGGCTTCAATAACACAAAATGTAGGTATCATAAAATAGCCACTATAGCAGTAAATTTACGACAAGATAATTATTATTTGTGTATATACTCAATACTCGATCTATGAAGTTACGAACATTTAATGTGACCAACATCCATTAAAAGTTCGCGCCAACTACTAGTTTAGAGAGTGCTCAAATGTAAATGATCGTCTGTTAGATTCCTGGTTATGGCTATACGTAGTTGAACGTAACCGATAAATGTAATTAAAATACATCCGACACTTGCTCAATTAACTGCAGGCATCGGGCGCGTACGCGTACATATTATAAATATACTAAAACTGAATAGGTACATCTCAGGACTGCACGAAGAGTAATAAAAAAAAAAAAACAACAACAATGCATTTAAAATTAATCCATCAATACCCATTAAAATTAAATCCTGAAGTAATCTGCAAATAAAATATCGTATGATCGGAGAACATTATATACTTGAATACATGATTTTTTTTTCAAGGTGATCGGGCCCCGTCGTTTTATGTGGGCAACGAAAAACTTTATATACGTTATGTACTTATAACCTACCAAATATTACTTCATCACATGTATACACACACTCCAAAATTCCAGTGATCCATTCATCCGCTGTTACGCTCGCGATGATCGATTGACGCTGTAAACAATTGACACATCCTCGTTGTCATCGTCGTCGTCGTCGTCGTCGTCCCAGTGTTGGTTTTCGTCCGCCGCATGCGTATTAGTATGTTGAGACGTATATTATGTGTACACGTGCAAACACTGTCGTGTTTGCGCGGGTTTCCGACACCGTGTTATGTGTAAATCGAGTGTCGAGTTTGCGAAAAATAAACTGTGAAAAACATAGAAATAAACCACAATAGCCGATAATAATAATCAATCATTGACTCGAAGAAGTTCTGTATACACACACAAACGGGTTATGACGTATATAATATAATAACACGCTGATGACGTTTACTCGACCCTCGGGCGCAAATGACTTGACACGGCTATTTCAAAACATCACAATTTAATACACCGAGTATATATCGCCGACCAGCTTCTTATTTACATTTCACAGCCGATTAATTATTATTATTATTATTATTATTATTATTATTTCCACGTGACACTAATCCGCAAAATCCCTTTTCTCCTTTCGCCGCCGCCACATCGTCATCACACACACACACACACATAATATTATACGTAATATATTATTATTATTATTATATATACCGCCACCGTCACACGCCATGTTTGATATTCAGAATTATGCCGCCGTCGAGGCGAACGTGTTAACCAGGTTTTTGACAAGTATCCCGTCGCGGATTCGTTTCCCGTAGGTATTATACACACACATACCTACTGACAGTATATACATACATTATAATATACGTTATTATACGAATTATATAATAATATATAGATATTTATTTGGATATATATACATATTTTTCGAATTTGCTGCAATATTATCGTGTTGTACGTTCGGTAGTTAGTTCCCGTTTAAATGTGGGCAAATGGGCCCGCAAGGTGCACAGAATAATTGGTTCTCGTCCGTAGTTTTTTTTCCGGGTAAAAATAGGGTTTCCTTTATTTTTTTTTTTTTTTTTCTGGAAACTCGGGACACTATATAATATTATGTTCTAAAAACAAGGTACATATTAGTGAAAGCGATGAAAAATTAAACTAAACTAAAATGATTTTTCGTGTGAATTTGCAACGCAAGCTTTCTACGATTAATCTATATTCCCGATTGTCGTTCAATTCGCATTTCTCAGAGACCGTCATGCACAATTTACCTACCCCGCAGGGACGCATGCCGGTAAGGTAATGTAGCTGATCAAAATCGAGAACTAATCCGGTATCAACCTTTTATTGGAATATACATTTCAAATTATAACCCCAAAATAAACTTTGTTTTTATATTAATCGTAAATATAGAAATCTTTACACTTTATATGTATATAAAATCCAGGTAGGTAGGTGTATTATATATTGTATACACACGCAAGCAAGCCGAACGGACCACCAAACACAACATGTTTACGACCATTAGCCGGTCCTTTTTTCGGGGTTAGGTAATTAATTACGGACGAGTTTCGTTTTCCCCCGGTCCAATAGCAATAATTATTATCGTCTACGGTTATAAGTGGCCCCGCGTACTATGTCGTGGATAATGCACACACACACACACATATATATATATTTATTATATAAAAACAAGAGAAAAATGTGTGTGTGTGTGTAGAGATGTACGTGTATAAATATGTATAAGAGTCGGTCGCCGAGGTGTCAGCCGATACAAATTGTTAAGGTGGGTGGCCACCATGTGACGATAACATCGCCGCCACCTGAACCGGAGGTTTCGGTCCCTCCGCGCGCGATGATTCAATCCACTCAACAAGCCATACATTACACCGTGCCAAACCAGTTCTCCAGGACCGCGTGTGCGTTTTTTATTATTATTATTATTATATATTTATGTATTTTGTCGTTTTATTGCGATCCAGATGACACACACGCAAGACCATTGTATAAGAGGGATTGTCCGACGGTTGATCAAGATTACACAATGCACGCATATTTATATATATGAATATATATATATATATATATATATATATATATATATAT